>JAIPRK010000223.1:268600-292478 GCA_025469195.1 Chaitophorus viminalis
AAAAGTTGCTGTATAAGCAAATCGAAGCATTTTTACTGCAAAAAAAGTTGTCGTCAGACACAAAAAAAAAAAACACACATCATTGTAAAATCAATAGATTCCATCACTCCGTTCAGAATCTAAAAATCCTAATTAAATTGTTTATATGATATTTATATGATATCGTTTATGTCTCACATATTAGGTATATACATTAGGTATACTAATATACTGTACCAGCGGTCTCCAACCTACGGCCCACGGGCCGGATGCGGTCCGTCAAGCTTTTTTAACTGGCTCACCAAGCTAACTTTTGTTTTGAAAATATTATAATAATTTTCAAATTATTAATTTTATATTCGAAAAATAATTTATTAGACTATAAATTATAGATTACATTCATTTTTTCAGATGTTGTTTTTTACAACTATATTAAAATAAAATATACAATTTTAATTTGTTAGAAAATAGTTCTTTTCCATCCTCGATTAAATTTCTATCTATGCATCCCTAAGTAATTTTGGCCCGAAATATTTGAAACCAAATACTTGAGGAACTGTGATTATTTATGAATTAACAAACTCTCATAACATATTAATATATAATAGTTTATAATAATTATAGTCAATTTTCACTATGAAATGTATGCAGTATGCTGTTAGATATATATTATATATATATCATCATATATGATGTGCCATTCCATTGCGCAGTAGAAGACCATTTAAAATTAAAACAATCAAAAAAACTCACATGGAACCTTTAGGGACTGTCATATTGAGTCCGTCAAGTATGACGTGTGGATTGGAGCTTTGTCCATATTTCTTGTAGGCGCGTCTCACGCATACAGCTTGTTGACGCCTAGTCCATACCGTCGACTGCTGGGTTTCCAATGGTGGACGTCGCTCCGTCAATCCAATGGGCATTTCTGAACGCATCACTAAAAAAAAAAAACCATCAAAACTATTATTAATCTATTACTGTGTTTTAAAAACCAAGAGGATTTTTTAAACTATTATCACATAATGTTTAATAGTATATTATGAAAAATAATAGTATATCAAATTGTCCTTGTACAACGCGTGTTTTATAATTGCATGGATAAAATGTATGTACGTATTCGTAATGGTCGTAATATTACTATAACATCAAAATCTTAACGAGCCCCGAACTGTTAAAAACAATTAAAGGTGTATTTAATCTTTGCGCTTTGCTTTAACCATATCCAAAGGGAATATGGGATACCTCACCTTGTCGATATCAGCCTTGCGAAAAACATTAGGTCCGATAACGACTGTTTTCGACCGTAACTATTTTAAAATACGTACAACTACCTATTCTAATACTAATTCAAAAAGTTATTCATTTATAATACTCTAATAGTCTAATATAGTATTACGGTGGCTACGGTCCGACTCAATTATTAGTATATGAAAACGTATTAACTATAATTATCCAATGAGTACCTATATATAGCTTATTAATGTTTATACGATATAAGAAAACACCAATAATACAAGTTACCCAAGTCCAAAACAAGAAACTTTTATAGTTAAAATAGTCAAATTATAATATTAAAATTATTTAGCGTACACAATTTAACAAAAATATACGTCTTAAATCTCATTTTTTATTTTATCACTTTGCTTTTAACATCAATAACAAGGCGATTTCGAGTCTTGAAAACTTATCAACTTTTATCATAATATAATATTTCACAAGAGTACTTATGTTTATATATATATACACTTAATTCCAATCGGGTGCAAATGGTACAAGTATAATCAAAGTTCACTTATTACAGTTAGTTCAAACTTTTAGAAAACGAATTTAAAACACAGCGTATTTAATAGCTAAATATTAGGTACCAATAATAATACCCATGTTCAAATATCACCTATACTGATAGTTCTATTGTTATGATATGCTGCATCCAAAATGTACCAGTCATCCTTGAAAACATATACTCATTAGCATGTATAAATCAACGTTCTGTAGGTGATCGTTAACATAGTAGGTATAACGTATTAACGTGGGTGAAGATACTATTGCCTACTGCAGTTGTAGGTAATTGATAGTTACCTACTAGTTACTACTATTAGTAGATAAAGGTAATAACACTGATAAATAATAAGTTATAACACATGTATGTTTGGGTTAAGAAAAAAAACAAATTCTAACGTTGTAGTTTGCACGTACACCAAAAACGTAATATTTAATAACATTTAATTTGTATAAAACTGAATTCATTTCATAATTATAATGCTTTGAGAATTTGAGATTTACTTAAATTTATCTAAATTTACTGTGTTCTGATGAACAATATTACATAAATTATAATAAGTAATGAAAATGTAATTCACGTTTTTATACATTATAATCACATATTCACACTAATATCAGCATGTCGAATGATTTTAATACCCAACGGCCAACAGGAAAAATAATCGTAAAACGATGCAAAAATAATCAAATTTCTGATAATGAAAATTGGCATAGCAATAATTCAAACCCAATTACGTATTAGAATTCGTTAATAGCTACTGATATTTAGTTTTATTTAATTCTTGGTATACTTTTTGGCTCTTATAATATATTAATATACATTCATCTGATCCAGACAAGTTTTAGAATCAAGGTTTCAATACATCGGATAAACTGATTCATAGCATCTATATTTTTTTGGGTCAAGTTTATTTGCATAATTTTTAGGTATACGTTTGATATAAAATATAATTTAAGAATTATTCAAAGTAATAAAATAAAAATAAAAAATATCGTTCGATAAAATACAAACAAAAATAAAAAACTGATCAGGTATATATTTTTGTAAATACTTTAAACATTTACAACGAGATAAGTTCACGTATATTAATTTACAATTTCTTATTGCCATTATAGTGTTACGATAATGGTTTATAAATTATATAAGTAACTATAGTAGGTAGTATATAAATATAAAAAATCAAAATACTCTTGATAATTATTGTAATTTAAAAAAGTCCTTCGATGTAAATATAAATCAGGGACACTGCATTCAGTTGGTCAAATTATTACTATAGCACCAGCAACAACTTCTATATAGCTATGCATTCGAATAAATAGTGTATATTAAAGTCCAAGGAAAAATATATAAGATAAAAATAAAGTAATCTTTAACATTAAACTTAATATGTTTAATATAATAAATTAATTATACACAACTGGAACAACTGCCCAAGTCTAGATTAAGGGGATCCAGTGGGGCCGCATGAACCCTGAGCTGTCAAGGTTGAGAATTTTACCTAATGTCATATGAATATTTATTTATTTGAATTGCAAAATATAAGTAGGCCGAAAATTAAAAACGTTATATCTATATCCATTCCATTAACTACCAACAATTAAATTAATTTTTTTGGCCTTTGATCCTGTGCAAACATCTCCATCATCAATACGACAAATTTAATTTGTCACTTATCATGCTTATGTACAAATGTACTATTTATTTATATTAGTTTCTCGAATAAACATATTCTTCCCAAAAACGTGATTAGATATAGATAGTAGCATATAGTATATGTTTTCAGTACAAAATTTGGATGGCATGGTATTGAAGAGTTGATTTTTTGAAATTCTCAATAGTAATTCTAGAAACAAGGAAAAGGTTATTTTTGTGTATGTTACTTTGATTACTTTAACGTATATACACTTCAAAAAGATTGAGAAAATATCGCTATCACTACTTACATATAAAAATATCATAAAAATGTGTACAATTGTAATAAATAGTATAAATAATTATTCGTAATACTTTTAACGCAAAACTTGCAAACTTGACTAATATGATAATGTATCTGATATACATAAACATAATTTACATAATTCATATTAGTGTATATTGACGCGAACAGTTTTTAACAAACCCATCTAGTTGTAGAGTCACCCAGCCGTAAAATATCAGATTGTTGATAAATCAATCAGCTTGATTACCTCCCCTCCAGTGAATTGACCATAATATATTGTAATTAGAAACAATTAAATTCAGCGGCTGATCATTCGATGAATCTAGGAAACAACAACAAAATAACTATAGTCCGATAAGATGCAACCTCTTGTATCTATGTATTTTAGACGGTAACTTTTATTTAATATTAGTTAAATTGTAAACAATCGGATATTCTACCCATATCTTTATATTTTCAATATTTTTGTGAATAAAATAGCATTGAAAACTATTTTAACGTGGATAAGTATAACGTATAAAAACATATTGATAAAACATAAAATCGCTATTGTAAAATACTAATACTAAATGTGCTGGAACATTTAAATTAAATTATAATAAAATATGAATAATGCTATGAAGAGGTTATTTTTACTAGATTTAAAGTATATATAGATTAATTATGATTTAAAAATAGATACATTGTTCAATAATATCAAATCTTAAATTTTTTTAAATAATATAAATAACACCCCAATTTATCAGTAGGTAGATAATTTACTATGCATACAAATTTTACGACTGTAACACACCTCTAAGACAATTAGAACATATATTAATGTACATATAGTATCAAGTCATACACATAAGGAAATATTTAAGACACCTTTAACCTAGTGTACTCGCTACTTTAGTGACTACTAACTACTAACTAGTGTCTGTTCTAGTATTCACAGAAATCTGTAACTTCTAACTATACTTAGGAAAGAAGGTGGTTATATGTCTATGCTCTTATTTTATATTCCAGAACATACTTCGTTTTCTTTTCTATGTTTTTTTAGATAGTTATTTAAGTATGTATTAAAATTATAAGTTTTAAGATACAGATTTCAGTATAATTAATTGTGTTAAAAATCATAATTTTTGTGAAAGTAATGAGCTGTTTTTTATTTTAAACTTTCAAACGTCAATACAAAAAAGAACGGGTGGACCTCGCTTTGTTGTACAGTTTGGGGTGGAGTGTACCTCGTTTATAGGATAGGACATTATTACAATGGATTTGTTAAATTTGAATGCAATGATAGATATCATTGTATACGAATAACGATTCTGAACGGAGTTAATATGTTTGTCTAAAATGTGTATATAACAATATAGTATTTTATATTTAAATTGAATTATAATGCAATTTCGTAAAAATTTAAAATTAAAACAGTCATAAAATTTTTCCCCTTAAGTCTGGTAGAATTTTTTTTATATATTTTTGAAGGTAAGCTTATGGACAACCTAATGTTAAAATTTTGAATCTTAAGTATAAACAGAAAAAATTTTATGAATTTTCAACCACAAAATAACTTGCAAATTATCACGATTTTAACATATTTTATACAAATTTGAACTTTATGGGCTTATAAAGAAAATTTGAGTGAAACTATCTCCGATATTTTTTAGTTACAATTAGTATTACTTATATTTAATTTTTTAATTAATTTTCAAGAGTTTTTGGACAGTCAAAAAAATTTTATAGATATTTAAAAAAAAAAAAACTTACAAAAATCGAAAATTTAAATTGTCTATAAATAAGTCAAAATACGTTAAAATACTTTGAAAACTTTACCATGTATAGAGAACACCAATATAAAGATTTGGTGAAAATTTCAAGTAGTTGCGGTTTTTCGTTTTTGAGTTAGAGTAAATTTCAAAAACCGATATTATTTGTCAGTCTAGAATTTTATATATTATATTATATTTTACATGTAATTTTATGTCAATATTCGCTATTCAAACGCTTATAAAAAAAAATTGTGCCGATGGATTTTGATGATTTTTGAATGACAATAAAAATTACTTAGGTGGAATCTTCTATTAAATTTTCAAGTATTTTGTATTAGTCAATTTTTTTTTATCACCGATTATAAAAAAAAAATGTAAAAAATTCGAATATTTTAAATGCCTATAAGTGGCTATTTGGTAAGTGGTAAGTAAGGCTAAGTGGTAATTTAATATTTTAAAAAATATGACATAGAGGAAATGACTATTTTAAAAACTGGTAAAAATTTCAAGTTTCTGCGACTTATACTTTTTGAATTATAACAAATATTTAAAATCGTTTGACCATAAATCTTTATTTTATGCAATTTCGTAAAAATTTAAATTTCAAACGGTCATAAAATTTTTTCCTTTTGGTCCGGTAGAAATTTTTTTATATATTTTTGAAGATTAGCTTATGGAAAAACTAGTGTTAAAATTTTGAACCTTATGTATTGACAGAAAAAATTTTATGAATTTTTATCTACGAAATAACTTGCAAATTATCGTGATTTTGAAACATTTTATACAAATTTGAGCTTTACGGGCTTATAAAAAAAATTTGATTGAAATGACCTCCGATATTTTTTAGTGACGTTAAGTTGAGCATATTATAAACCATGTATTAAATTTTCGAGAGTTTTCGGCCAGCCAATTAAATTTTACAGATGTTTAAAAAAAAAATTTTTACAAAAATCGAAAATTTAAATTGTCTATAAATAAGTCAAAATACATTGAAAACTTAACCATGTATATAGAACATCAATATAATATAAAGATTTGGTAAAAATTTCAAGTTGTTGCGATTTTTCGTTTTTGAGTTAGAGCATTTTAAAAAAATGTAGTTTGTAAAAACGTGATTTTGCGTAAAATTTCCCGTTTTTTCGTATTTTTTTTTATCGATTTTTTCGATTTTTTCAATAAGTATTAAAAAAGTTGTATTTTTGACTTCCCCAAGTACCATCTACATTCACTTTCCTTTCAGAAAAGTTGCTGTTTAAGAAAATCGAAGCATTTTTACTGCCCCAAAACGTGATGACAGACACAAAAATAAATAAATAAAAAAAAAAAAACACACACATCATTGTAAAATCAATAGATTCCATCACTCCGTTCAGAATCTAAAAAAAATAAATAAAAATACACATCATTGTAAAATCAATAGATTCAATCACTCCGTTCAGAATCTAAAATTATCTAATCAAATGTCATTTATTATTAGGTTTTCAGTTTTACTTTCGCATAGATTAAATACTTATAAAATTGTAAAATAATCCGTACTGTAATAAAAATTACCCGTTAAACATTTTCTATCTAAAAATGTGTGAACATTTTTAGTATACGTCTTAATTTACTATACAAAAAAGTGTTCATAGAAATTAAAAGTACTTATATTGGTTGACAATCACTTACATAGACTTAAATCATTATATTTAATTTTTAAGTACGTACTTAATCTAAAAAATCAGACCCTTAATAATCTATGTAACCAACTCAAAGTTTCATATATATATATATATATGGATTGAAGTTAAATACATACTATTTAAACATTTCTATCATTATTCGTTAATATGTTCATCTCATAGGCATAAATATGTTATCTACATTTTTAACGCACTATGATGTTATGAATAATTTACTTTCTATAATGACGAGATGAAATGACATACGAGTACGAGTACCTACATTATGACTGCCGATGTGATTCTATATACCTTATATAGTATAAAATTTATTATTTAAATATTCATTATTATTAGTAAATTTTAGTTATTATTACAAATGTTATGGTTTTTGTCCAACATTTTATGTTTTTTTTTTTTGTTTTTATTATGTTTTGTTTTTGTTTTTGTTTTTCTTGGTCGTTTAAATATGTACTTATTTCGTAACAATATTACTTTATTGATTGTATTTATATTAATTTCATATTGCAGGTATCTTAATTCCATGACTTTCTTAAAACGTAATTGGTCTGTAAGAATGTCCCATTATTTACTGACCAGTATTGTATAAACTAGACACATTCTAAACAGTTAATTAATTGACGGATTTTCGATTAAAACAAACGATTAACTCTAGATCATAAAAACTTATTTTAAAAGATCTATAAGATTTTTATAATCAATTTTACACTCACATACTTTGATATAAATGTAAAAAATTTTCTTAGTCTTGAGCATTTATAATTATAACTTATATTTATATAATATAATGCCTATATGGTATATTCCAGCATATTTGTATGTTGTAATAAGGTAGTTGGTGTCGTTACTTATTGGTGAGAATAATATTATAGTTTAACCGTTGACCTTGCAACATTTTACTTATTCAAGATATCAAAATATTTTATTTACGTTGCATAGTTTATATGTAGGTATATTGCCTAGGTGTCCAGTAATATTATAAACTAAATTAAAGAAGAAAAACAATATGAGATTCGGATTTCACAATATTTCATTTTTGTAATGTATGTGGCATGTGTATATGTATGTGAATATGTTTTTTGTGTTATGTCTAGTTGCATAATGTGGATCATAATGTATTATTGTGTAGTAATCGCGGTGGTCCTTGTAAGAAAAGAAACTAAAATAAATAATTTGTCTACGCCCGAAGCGATCGATAATAAAAGAGACACGATATATGCTTTCAAATAAAATAAAATAAATCAAAATATGCATCATAATCTATATTCTATTTACATATAGTCGACCGATTGCCGCAGCCGATACTTAGAGCATTAAAAGTATTAGATGACTGTCATGTTCATCACAATCACCAGTATAGTTGACCGCAACAAATATGAGAAAAAAATTGAAAAAAAATCTTTGAGTATACTGTAGAATAATTTTATATTTAGGTAACTGCTCTTTAAATGGAATCAGTCAACTGAGATCAGATTTTTAATCAAGTATTCATAACTATTTGAGTATCCGTATCTGCATTGGAAAATACATCAACCCCGCATATACTCGAATTACTTAATTAGTAATTACTTATTACTTATTAGTTATTATATTATTTTTTAGTCGTCACATATTATCCGTATACCCGTATAGGACCTCTATATCAGGTACACTGTAATTCATATTTAAACCATGCGCCTAGTATATATACAGTAGGCACAGAGTATGACTATAATAATAATACATATATATATATATATATTTGAACAATTTCACAATAACATCAAAGTCACAGTCTGATTGATGTCATATACTATATTATACAGCTCGTTATTAATCGTTATTCATAGCTACCGTGTTCATTGATATAAAACAAATATTTATAATACGCAATGATTTTATTATTTCCCATAATATAATTATTAATCGAAGAAATTAATTTAATAATTTGGGAAAATCGATATTATTTTAGTCTATTTTGTTTCAGGAAGTTATTTTGGTTGTCTCTTTCGATTTTTTTCGTCTAAACTGATAAATTATATTTTTGTCACAATAGTTAGGTTACTAGGTTTTAAGATAAAAAATTTTATGGAGTGTCAAACTCAAAATTAAAATTGTAATTATAGTTTTAGATGTGTCAGCAAATAGAGTTTGAGAGAATATGATTTTTAAAATAATGATTTTTCTCGAATTTACCTACGGATTGTTATTTCTAATTCGTATTGGACTAAGAACACGAGTTGATTATTAACCTACTTTTTAACATTTCAGTAAAGGTTTTCTACTTTTATCTTATAATACCCTTTAATAGAAAATTATTTTATCGATTTGAAAAATGTTTTAATTGTTAAGTATAGAATTAAAATAAAAAGAATGACAATTGTACATTTTTTTATGTATTGCGTTGTATTCTTGTATTTGATATTAATTGAGAAGGACGCCTGATAATAGAATTTTGAGGGAAAAGGGAATGATTCTAATTTTGATGATAGTGACCATTTCATCCTATAAGAATTAAAATACCGCATTATAAAATACACTCAGCATCCAAATAAATGCTTTTAGAATCATTTTAATTTAAAGTCTGTGTAACCAATCATGCTTTGAGTTTATTTTTATCACCTAAGGATCGTTTTAGTATTATATCTAAAAATTCATTATTCATTATTATTCATCGATTTTATGAGATAAAAAAGTATGAATCATTATCAATATCATTAACAATCATTATTCATTATAAAATACTAAAAATACTACGTGTGAGTGTATACTTCTGTTCCAAACGTTTAGAAAAGGTCATTGTATAAGATATACTATGGTGAACACGACGTATATTTACAAAGAGCGCGTTTGTGTTCTTTTGGAATGAAGAGGCCGGTTTGAAATTAGGTCAAGATCAGGAAGGATGTAGACAGTAGACGTCCTCATAGTGCAATAAAAGTCAACTGACTAGAGTCAAAACACAAGTATAGTAAAAAAAAAAAACGATGATTTTGTCTTTCATTAATTTACAAAATATATGCATGTATTTAAATGAGTATTTTATTATTATTAATTTAATCGAACCATGAACTTATCACTATTAGACTTACATTATTAATTTAGTATTTTCGGAATCATTAATCACTGGGCGATGAAATTCGTCAATTCGTAGGAATCACGGCAACGGAGAAAAATTTCTCTCAATCCCGGTACAAATCACTAGTCAAGGACATAACAGCCACGCGTCCACGTATTACAAAAACAATTGAGTTAACCATAAATATTATAAAATATTTTAGTATTAATGCAGGTATATATACTATTATATTATAATTATAAATGATCATAAACGTGCATCGTAGGTACGCATACTACGAATAATGTATGTTATATTTTTAATATATTGCGGTATTTTCCATGAACTGTCGTTATACACATGACTTAACAAAGTTTTTTCAAATAATTGACATTGTATCGTGGTGTAGATTAAAGTCTTTCACTTAATACTCCAAAATGTTCACACACATGTGCGTTAACTTTTATTTACACAAATGATTTTAAAATTCTATAATTATCTTCAATAATATTATGGTCCTTCACTTTCACAACGATAATCCGGTATTAGGTTGAACAACGGTCTACGACCCGGTGGGATGCGACCACGACCACCAAGTCTGAAATCCGAACGTATCACATATGGATTCTGGTATTTGTGATTATAATATTATGTAAGAATAAAATATAAATTTAATAATTGGTGTAACCAAGAAAAGAAAAAATCAAATTTCCGGTCAAGGTTATCCGATTGAGATTGGCAACAAACTAACAACTAATGTTATAAAATTGTGCTGTATTCACGAAAAATACCTTTGGTGATACAGAATGTGAATAGTTGCCAGTAAGTCTCTGATATATTACATATACATAATACATATATATATATAAATAAATATATATAATATATATATACATATATGTGTATATATAAAATAAAATAATAAGAAAATACAAACAAATTCATAAGATATCAGGGAACGAAAAAATATTTTGTAATAAGAAAAATTAGTTACTTATTATGAAGTAAAACATATAATACAATTTTTTGTATGATGGGAAGTGGGAAAAGTAGAATATAATTTTAAAAAACAACGAATAGTGTTCAATGGTTTTAAAATTATTCAGAGGATCAAAAACAAGCGCGGAAAGCAAAATTCAGAATTGCATTAGTCATAATGAATAAAATCTCTATAAAAAATTTGTTTTTAGAATTTAGTTGATTGAAAACATATACTATACGCTTTTTCTCTGTGAGTATATATTTTATAATTTAAATTATCTTTTTAAAGTAACCTGTTAAATAAATTCAAGGACCACAATATTATTTGAAATGCATCTAGATATTGTGTTAGTTTAAAATCATATTCCAATCTGGGAAGTATACAAATCTATTTATATTTTAAAATTAGCACAGAGCCACAGAATAAATCGGCTCTTTGAACAGCTATGACTCAAATAATAAATACAAATACTACATAGATACAAAACTACATAGCTCAGCAGCAGTTTTCAGTTATGACGACGTGTTGTAAACATTTGTTAAATTATTGTAAAATCGTTTTCCCATTGACCTCATTACTTTATTCCAGAACTAATGCCTGAATGAATTATATTATGTTCTACTAGTTTTATATCTTAAATTTACTCCGTTAGAGGTGTCGAACCAATAAAACATTATGGCTATATCATATGTATATATGCGAAACGTATATAATATACTGTGTACGGTTTGTGCGGTGTACATAATGAATTCGCAACGGCCACAGCAGTGGTGACTACAATGCATGTACCTATGTATGATCTGGCGCATTTGTGACAAAAATGGTTTAATTCGAGATTAATAATTATAGAGGTTGAAGGTTACTATGATAGGTTAAGGTTCCTATTATATTAGGTGAATTGTTGAAGATTTAAGTAATATATAAGTTTAGTAAGTTTAGTAATTTAGTAAATAAGTTGTAAAAGATCTATAGCTCATTATTGAGTACATGTATTCTTAATTTTTTTCTCTTATCACATATGAAACTGTGAACATAATAATTAAAATTATATGCTTACTGTTAGGAGAAATGAGGAGTAGCTATATATATACTTCAAATTTTCGGTTATGTGTTGTTGTTTAAAAATATTTAAATAATGAGAACTTAAATTTATACTTAATTTACTTCTTGATTTTTATAATTCAACTTCTTGTAGTATTTTATTTCATTAAATAATACTTATAATGTGTACAGTTATTGTTTTAGTTTTAAAAATATTGTTTGGAAATAAATTAAAACCCGATTTAAGGAATCAAAAATATATTATTATTGGTAAAGCAAGAACAATTAATTTTAAGATACATCAATTTAATGTACAGTTTAAGTCAGTTACTGATTATTATTAATATATAGATATAATTATATTAACATAGTACATATTTAAAAAATTAGGAATTAATTCGATCTAATGAAATTTATGACCGAACAGAAAGTTGCGTCTTCTTTTCATGACCCGGAAATTTGCAAATAAGATAATTTAATGATTAATAATTAATAATTATAATAATAATATTATTGTTTAAAACTATGGAACTATTTAAGTCAGTTACTGATTATTATTAATATATAGATATAATTATATTAACATAGTACATATTTAAAAAATTAGGAATTAATTCGATCTAATGAAATTTATGACCGAACAGAAAGTTGCGTCTTCTTTTCATGACCCGGAAATTTGCAAATAAGATAATTTAATGATTAATAATTAATAATTATAATAATAATATTATTGTTTAAAACTATGGAACTATTATAAACTGCATGCGAATGTTTACCAAAATTATTGTTTTGACGTGGCCAAAACAACAACAAATTATAGCTTAATTTATTATTTCAGTAAGTAGGTATCAAATTATCGTTGTGCTATTTTACACAGTAGTACAACAGTTAAGAACTTACCCATATGTTTTACACATAAATAAGTATTATAAGGTCATAATGATATCTGCTGTATACGCATTCGAATTTAAATAACGTTATAAATCGAATTGTTTTTAATCATATTTCCGTGTTTAACAACTGTTTAACAACATTTTAATGTTCCACACTTAAGCACGATAGTACATATATTATACGTATATTATTATACTTAACCTCAATTGTTGATATAATGTACAGGAATGTAATATCTACATGGTATAGTAAGTACTATAGTACTATAGTACATACACACTCGAGTACTCATCATATATGACTTAAGAATAAATCACTTTTAAAATATACCTAAACAATGATGAAAATAGTGTGATAAGAGCAATGCTGAATTAATATAATATTTTATCCCCGTGTGCTCTTGTTATAAAATACAAATAACTATGACTCATTCTTGGCTTTAGTAATCTAATGGTCTAAACGCGTAAGCAAATTGTTCTCGTGCAAACGCTTCCTCACAAAAAGTAAAAAAATAATTATTGTTTGACATTAAAATATAATAATTGAGTTTTTGTTAGAAAGTTATTGAACTACGAAAACATTTATCTAGTAAATATTTATATTATAATTATTATATTATATACCTACTCATCCATTATTCGTACATTAGGATGGTATTCCTACCTACCAATCAGCATGTAAAGAAATCAATTTATGAATAAATTTTTAATGACATCAACAAAATGTATCCCTCGTTATATTATAAAAATACGAAATCACAGAAAAACCGGTGTTTGTCTGGTTTGTCACCCGCACATAATATAAATACCCACTTTATATGTATAATATGTTTACACAATATTGGGTATATGTTAAGCGGCACTGAACCATTTATTATTATGATGAATTAGACTTCGAGGAAGCTATTACAATGGGTAATCCTCTAGTTTTTATTATTTTATACAGCATTAAACAACAGTACCTATATCCGTAGACGCCAATAAGGAATAGGAATATCCATTCTAAAAGTGTAAAAAACATAATAAAAAGCATTTAAAGCTGCTCAAAATGTTTTCATAAAATTGTATATTTGTGTTTATAAAAACAAATTAATTTGCCCCCAAGTTTACAAAATTGGGGCCAACTCCGATTACATCTATAACTAAACACAAAATATTATTTTAATGTTGTTAGTTTTATAACGCTCGGAAAAATTATAATTAACCAAAAAACATGAACTACAATTCACCAACTGATAATGGAATCTAGATACCTATTATAATCTGAGATTGGTTTGCCATATGAATTATGATATATAATTATGAATTATGAATTCTACAATCAAATTTAAAGTAATAAGCGTAATATTACCTACACACGCTACTTTATAATGTTTTGAAGATTTTTAATTATAATAAATCACGTCAAACGCCCAACATAATATTGCCATTATTGCAGTCGAACAGTTATATTGAATATTGATTACTATGAAAATTTAATTGATTTATATTAAAAAGTGTACACTACAGAGGAGATTAAAGATTGTTAAAATAGTGGTATAGTTAGTTTTATGAAATAAATTTGTACTTTCTACTATGTTTCAATTTATGTTAGCATAAAGTATTGAGCTATCATACAAATTCTTATAGCTCATAAAAAAATAAAACTGAATAGTATACACTGTACGCTTAGTTAAATAACATTAATTGGAGTATCAACTAAATAATTTAATTTATATTACCTATTTAAATTTAAATAAAATTTTTATCTTATCGTACTCAGCAAAATTATTTATATTCTTCAAACTTCCAAACTATTCCAAAGAATAATAAATTTATTATCTTATATAATTTTACGATTCCACTTGAAAATTCCTGAGATATTTTTTATGAATATCAGAATATGGTATATTTAGCCAAACATGTAGCATAACTAAAGTCGAAAACCTTACTCGACAGTACACGCATGACAAGTAGACCGATCAAGTATCAACACACGTTCAAAAATGAATTACGTGTAATGTGTAAAGCAATAACCAAACATAGAAGAGTTTTTACTATTTAGTATTTTCTAGCTTTACTACCTACAGTGTATTACAGTTTCTTAGGTATTATATAATATTATTCAACTCGGTGATATTATTATAATAGTATAATACACACTAGGAGATGAGAAAAATGCAACCATAACAGTTGATGTTGACTAGAGATTACTGATAAACTCAAATAATGCTTTTAATATAGGTATTCTGAAATTCACGAACAATAACAACAATTAAATAACATGTATGCATTAAAATATTTAAAATTCTTAGAAAATAATAATTTGGGTCAGTCATTTTTACTTTTTCTCTTAATGTGAATCTATTGAAAACCGGATTTTAAAATAACGTCATTAATTATGTCATAAATTATGTCATAAATTGTTTATTATTGAATAATATACTCTTATTCAACATTTTTGAATCATTGTTTGGAATTAAAATTTTCCTATTGTATCACAAATATATGCACGTTATCCTTCGAACTTTCACCGACATTTATCGGTATTCGATACCTCCTAATTTAATCAGTACTCAGTAGTATAGTAATAGATGGGTATCTTTCCAAGGTGTAGTTTACATTCTATCGCTTCTGAATATATAATATGTAAATGTAATACCCTAATATTAGTACCTAGTACCTACCTAGCACCTATATATATTCCAAGTCAATAAAAATATAGTGTCTATAGAAAAGTTAGTGTTTATCGTTATCTCACTCAATATATATAGGTACCTATATACATCTTATATTATTGAAGAAATGTCGAACAATATTTAAGATTCAGTAAACCTGTTTAAATTATTTTAACCATTTTGAAGTAAAAAACGTTAAGGTGAACAAAATCACTATCTGTTGCAAGTTGCAACTAGGTCTAGGTGAATATAAATTGAAACTGCTGAAACTGTCATTATTGCAAGACTAATCATAAATGCTGATGGATCATGGAACTATAGAAGTAACAATATCACTTATTTTCTAATCTTGCGTAACCACTAATTACAAATAGTCTTAATATCTCGAATAGTACCTGAGAGCACATTCGATCTGATTAAAGTATTAAACTATAAGCATATAAACAATATAAGATTAAAATATAAATGAAATGTTTGATATATATTTTTTTTTTTGCGTAAACGGATAGATAAGATTTGTTGGATATCTATGTATAAAAGAATAATAATATTAGTTATAAATAATGTATTTGAAACGTTTGTATAGCAAGATGGATAGTATCAAATCGAATTTTTTTGGAATGCTCATGGAATAATTAGCCGGAGAATGTATTGTAACTTTTATAAGTATAAATACAATATAGTTACACGTAACACTATTAACTGTCCATAGGTATAGTATACTCTCAACAAGTAATGATAGTATATACTTTCAAAAAATTGAATGAATCTTGTAATACCTTGGATAGCCTAAGTACTTATAGAGAGGTAGAAAACTCTATCTCCGAGGACAAACGTTAAGAAAAGTGTTCTTAAGGAGAATAAAATAGACTTGGTAAAAATTAACTTGACAAGCTTTATTATAACTATAAAATATTCGAAAAAGGATAATACGTAGTTAAACTCTTACAAACCTATAGTACTATTTTAATTTGTATAATCATATATCCTTCCTCTTATTTGTCTTAATATCTAGTCAAAAGGTTATATGTATTAATAATTAATATACAGAGGGTGCATATTAATATATTATGCATTTAAATATCATAGACGGACATCTGGTTGAATTTTTAGGGGGGGCTATAAATACTATAATAATCCAATGTAAATAAATCCAATGTAAAATAAAACTAACAGATAATTATAAAAACGAATGGCGGACATTTTCCCCCCGGTTGTTTTCGGCGTAGTAGAACATTTCCCCCTCGTATTTTTTTGGTTTTTTTTTTATTTTTAATTATTTAATTTCGAATATAAAATTATTATCTTTAACACATACTTACACATACAAGAAAACTACAACAAAATCAAAAGGTTTGTCATTATGGCGGTTTTCACCGATATTTCCACCTTATTTATGGAATGTACATAATGCTACAAAGAAAAATACAGGTAGAACAAATAATTTAAGTGAAGGTTTCAATAATAAATTTAAAAGTTTGATGAAAATTCAGCATCCAAATATTTGGATGTTCATTGAAGCACTTCAGAGATCAAATTCACTAGCAAATATTCAATTATTAAATATTTAAACGGGTACAGTTTTTACAAAAAAAAAGAATAAATATAAAAAAAGACTAAAAAATATGTGTTTAGAAATAACAAATGAATCAGAAATAAAGAATTTTTTACAAACTATCATTTTTATGTCGAAATTTGTAGCCAATTATACCTATTAGTTATTCATTATATTTTGTATATACAATTGTATATAAAAACAAAAAAATACGGGGGAAAATGTCCGGATACCTATAAAAACACCGAATAACATTTCAAAAAAATTTCGATTTTGGGGGACTATTAAAATGTTTAGGGGGCTAATCTCCCTAAGTCCCCCCTCGATGTCCGCCTATGTTAAATATAATGCAGAAGCAAAACTGTACCTATATTAATATAATATTAATGGATTACACTCATAGACATTGTTTCTGCTTCCGTGGCTGTATTTTATAGTATTTGTGTATTTATCATATTTATTTAAATGGTTTTATATTATATATTGGGTTAGTATAGCTGTATAGGTCATAGGTGCACTATAATCTTTCCAAAAACTCAACATATGACAATTATAAATACAAATACTAATTATGAATTATACGAATTTATAACTTATGCATGACGATTCACAGCGAAAATTGTATGTACCTACATAGTACCAATATATACCGTCGCTATAGGCGTGATTATTTGGGAAACTTAATACGGTAACATTAGTTTACATCACTAAAAGCTGTATAAAAACGATGTGAATTTAAAATACTTACTAATCTATTGTTACGAATGCTCTGGAAGATGTTATTATAGCGTCGTGGTGTATTATGGCACGTTGTTGACTCGTTGTTCAGGTAAAAATAAAAATCATAAACCAAAGAAACGTAAAACGAGAGGAGAATCGCGTTAGGTCTCCGTGCGAATCAAATCATTTAAAAAAAACCCGCGACGAATACCTATTAACACCGTACAATTAATGGTAACTAGACTCTTAGAGTCTGCCCGGTCGGTCGTGATAAAAGAATCGTGCAAACGATGCGCTCAAAACTAAACTACAATGTATGGTAAAATATACGAGTCGTTTCGCCGTTCAACTCAATGTTTTTCCCGCGCTGACGTGACAGTAATACGTAATAAACGACACGGCGATATTATAATTATTGTCATTAGTACGCGGTTGATCGAACGTGTCGGCGGAGTAGCGGGCGAGTGACAGTATAGACAGAAGCGCGTGCGATACTGATCGATGTATCGCGTGTCTGCGGATCGACGGCCAAAACCGCGGTAGGTAAATGGGTATAGTGTTTTCGTCGACTGCAGTGTGGTGCGAACAAAACGAATTATAATAAAAGATAACTACGTAATACGGCGTATCGCGCGAAATGTGGCGTGTGCGCTGTGTGTGCTGCCGGCGCACTGTCGTGTATGTGTCGCAAGTAATCCGCCCGCTAGAGGAGGCATCTACCTCTGTGGAAGTGACAACAACAATAATACGAGAGGCGATAAAGCGCGCGGAAGTCGGTGGGACTTAGCGGGCTGTTGCGGTTATCGTTATGTCGATTCCACGTCCACCACGACCGCTGTAGTAATGGTATACAACAGCTAGAGAGCATATAGCAACTGGTGCGTGTACGCTTGACGGTCACTATAACACCGTTACCACTTCTTCTCGTAACGTATATATTAATATTATTTTTCTGCTACATGATGGTAATATTACACCATCATCATTACGTGTAATCGTTCTGCAGCAGTTCCTCGTAGTGCCAATGACGTAGGGCTTAATGTTGGACTAACTTACAACTTACAAGTAAACCAGTCGGAGCCTTGGAGGTAAATATTATACAGTGTATTAGTGTATGTATAGGGTATATATTATAATGGGTACATATATATTATTATGTATACGTGTATTGTGTGAACACGGCACTTAATACTTATACACTGATAATGACGTATGATTGAGGGAAAAACACGGGAGGCCAAAAGAAAAAATGGTACACAAGTGCAACGAGTTCATGAAATAACATTATGACGTAACACCCACCATCCACTCCTACTAACGCTAATAATTGCTCTTCATTTGACTAGAACTATAATTAGTTTATAGGTAAGTTAAAATCATTTTCTACAAAACGTCACGTCTTTATCAGTATCCTTGCTTTCTAAATTTTTATATGTACAAACATTTATATGTGGCATGGTATGGCGGAACGGTCTTCCGCAGTCACTTTCAGAGCTGCGGTCAATCACTGCTAGCAGTGGGATAGGGATGATCACAGGGCTCTAGCAATGTTTTCCATGCCTTCGCACATACATACGCACAATTAGAGTAGACTCAGAGAGCTACTTTCTGGGGGACCCCCTCCCCAAATATTTCCATAAACCTCACAATTGAAAAATAATGAGCGTTCAAAAATTTTTTCGTTCGCAATTATGAAAATTCTGGTTATTACTTGATCAGTGTAATGTGTAATCAGACACCTTTGTTCATATAGGCCTATAAATGTAGACAACATCGCATAACAGTGGAGTTTCCACTTAGATATATTGGAAGTGTACTGTGTTAAAGATAGGAGATTTGAAAAACCATAAAACTGAAATAATAGAGTTAAATATGTTTGCATTAATGTGAAATAAAATGTAAATGTACATTATGAGGACTAATCTTGTAAAAATTTGAACCTAAAAGCAGTGAGTAGTAAAGTATTGGACCTGTAAAGAAATAAGTAAAATGGGGTTTTGGGGGCTTGTAAGTTTGTTGTTACTGATGTCTGATAGCCTCCCCTCTCCCCCCCAAAAATGTGAGCTCTAGTTGCGTCTACTTACACACACACTATACACGAATTTAACCCCATAAAGTTCCTCAAACTAAAAAAAAATAAACAAACCAAAAAACCCACATGGAGGGCTAATGATGAAAACATGTATAAATATTATTTAGATATATAAAAATTATCTATTACATACAATAGATGAATAGAATAAGCGTGATTGATAACATGTATGGAAAAAGATATAAGACAGAAACGGTGGACAAAGTGTAGAGGACTCTCAGTGAAGGACCGGGGACTCCCTCTGCTGTACAGTAGGTGGTGGAGTGAACCTCGTTTTAGGATAGGTTATTAAAATATTACAATGGATGTACTAAATCTGACTGCAATGCTAGGTATCATTGCATACGAAAAACGATTCTGAACGGAGATGATTTGTTAGTCTAGAATAGGTATATATCATATTATGATTATAAATTATTATCTAATATTATGTCAATATTTGCTTTTCAAACGCTTATAAAAATAATTACGGCTATGTATTTTAATAATTGTTGAATGAAAGTAAGAATAACTTCTGTGGGCTTTTCTATTAAATTTTCAATTATTTTTTCCCAGTATTTTTTTTTTTTCAATAAATATAAAATATTTCATTAATATTTCATATGCCTATAAATTGCTTCAAAATCAGTAATATATTTTGAAAAGATAATTACTCAAAGAAAATGCCAAGCTAAACAACTGGTAAAATTTTCAGGTTTCTACGACTTTTATACTTTCTGAATAATAGCAAATATTTAAAATCGTTATTTTATGCAATTTCATAAAAATTTAAATTTCAGACGTTCATAAATGTTTTTGCTCAAAGTCCGGTAGAATTTTTTTAACAATTATTTGAAGAAAAACTTATGGATAATCTTGTGTTAAAATTTTGAACCTTAAGTGTAAATATCAAAACTTCAAAAATTTGAACTTTAGGCAAAATGAGTGTCCAAACGATTTTTGTTTTCTAAAGATTGTCGTAATTAAAACTTAAATAATAATAAACCTTGCATTCAATTTTCAAAGTTTTTTGATCGATATTTCAAAAAAAAAATATTTTACAAAATCGAAAATTTTAACTGTCCATAAATAGGTCAAAAAAAGTCAAAATACTTCGAAACTTAATCATGTTTGGAAAACATTAGTATAAACTTTTGGTAAAAATTGCTAGTATTTGTGGTTTTTTGATTTTGAATTAGAGCAAATGTATTTTGTCAAAAAGTGGTTTTACATAAAAATTCTAGTCTTTCTGTAATTTTTTCATGGTTTTTCACGACGCTTTTGAAAAGTTTTGAAAATATTTATCTTTTGACTTGCCCAAGTACCATTTACATTCACTTTCCTTTTCAGGAAATCAAAGCATTTTTACTGCTCCAAAAGGTATCGCCAGACAAAAAAAAATAAAAAAAATAGAAAAAAACACACACATCATTGTATAATCAATATACATCCATCACTCCGTTCAGAATTTAAAATTGAAATATTTTTTACGTTTAAACCTTTTATATCTATTAGTTATAACTATTATGTATGGACGTAACATTAAAATTAGAAATAAATGAACTTGTGGGTTTAATAAAATAAAATTCATTTTAAAATCAACACAATATTAAAAAAATATTGTGAGAATCGTATACATACATTGCAATATTATTCTACATATTATTTTAAATATTTTATTACACCCACAGTTCGAACTGAATATTTTAAAGTGGTGAGGTTAGTTAAGAAATGATCGGATCATTGGATAGCTCTTCTAATCTTTACTAATTTGGTTATATAGATTATAAGCTACATACCTAACGAAATCTTAAACAGATTTTTTGATTTGACCAATATTTTGAAATTTATTTTTACACTTTAAATAACATTTAAAGTATAAATCTTTAATTTTAATTTAAAAAAAATTGTTCGAAAAAATAAAATTATAGACCATTATTGAATCAATCATAATATCAGTATTCAATACAATAACTAATTTTAATTTTATCTTTCCGGAGTACCTCGATTTGGCCCTGTCCTTCGTACTATCGAGCAATATAGAAGTCCATCTCATTATTTTGAAGTAATGATCAATGCTCATTGAACATCATATAGTTTAATAGTCTTCCGAAAAAATATGTAAAGCCATTAGCTATATGTAGGATATAATAATCGAATAAAATAAAATAGTTTTATAAAAAATACAATACATTAAGGAACATTATTCATATTCTAGGTATCGTATACGCGTTGAGTCAATATATGCGTGTAGTCTTGTGGGCATGGCATGATGTTCTGAAATTTCCATAACGACCATAAGTCATAACACTGCAGGTCTATTATAGGTACGTATTTATTATACTTCATCGATATGCCAATATTTTATAAACTTCATAATTCTACTTATTACTATTATTATGATTGTCTGTATCATCATAAAAATAATACTACTTGCGGTTTTATGACGTGGATGCATGGGATTTTTAATTATTTTCTGTGGCTATCTTCGCTACGTCGTCGTCATCGAGTATAGTATAGTATAGACGTGTATAGTAATAGTCTTTCCATGCCGTTGTTATTGTATTTTTATAAGATCAATTGTACATAAAGATTTTTCCCTTACTCACAAACATTAAACCGTAGTCCTTGAATCACTCTACAAATTGTTTCGTGACTGACGTCACTCACCTGAATTAAAATAATTATATAATATTATGACCCACAAAAATGCCAATAAGTATGAGTGTACATGAAGGGTATAAATAGTGTTTAACTATTTATGAAGGTATAAACATAATTTACAATTTTTTTCACCATTTCCCACTAAACGGAGAACGGAAGAATATTAATTTATCAACGCTACGCACGTTATTCAGATTCATTCGTCGTTTACATAAAGAGACAGAACACTCAAAAGGACCGAAAATACCCAAATAAATACATGAACGAATTATTATCTATGTTTTAAACTGCATTAATTATGTATCACCAACTTCTGAATCATAGTTTCCAAGGTCGTAACGTAAAAACTATAAAAAAAAATTAAAAATAGCATAATAAATAATATATGATATAGTGTCCTTAAGAAAAAAATGGTATAGTTCTTTCTGAATGTAATGTATTGTAAATACTAGAGTCTCAAACAATTGTTCCTATACTAATTTTTTTTTCATTTTTTGGCTTAAATACATCCACTCGTCGGTAACCTTAACACTAATGTATATTTGTAATTTTTTATTTGTATTTGCAATTGACTAGTTTTAATTATTATTAAATAAATAGTTATTTTACAATTTTTGACAAACCGTTGTTATATATATATATATATATATATATATGTATTTAAATAACGACACTTCAATTCCACAATTAGTTACAAGAACTACAAGTCCCTATGTAATATGTATGTATACATAAATAACTACAATTTATAATAAATTATAATAAATTTGATATTATTCTATTATAAAAATTTCATCGCAACGAATTTATAGACTACAAAACTGGAAAAGTAAAGAACGATATACTGTGTGTCCCAAAAAACAGGGGCCACTTAACCACACATTACCATTTAAATATTTTTCAATTCTGTTTGCGGAACATTATACTAGACTAATGGATCGTAAATTTCTATAAATTAAAATATTTTTAACTCATGTATCTTGCGCATGCGCAATAAAACTTACATTTTTTTAAATGGCAACTCGTAATTTGAATATCATATTCAGGTTCATCGATTTTTTTCAAGCAATTTTGATGTATCAACTTGTGTCCTAAACCCAAAATTGACTAAACTAGAG
>JAIPRK010000224.1:0-291755 GCA_025469195.1 Chaitophorus viminalis
CGCGACCGCTTATTCGTCCATACCCGATTGGGTATGGCTTATTTCGCGGCTACCCTGCATATCTGCAGGGCGTTCCCCTATCCGCAACCCGGGGACACGTCCGATGGCATGCTCAATGCACACGGAATTTCGATTTATCTCTTGTGTAACTTTAATCACGGAGACACCTCCTAATAGATGTACATTTTTATAATATTTTAGCATGATGAACAAATCTAGGAATTGTCGAAAAAAAATGTGTTTCTGGTACACATAAACAATACATAATATACACAATTACATAAATAATTAATATTGAACACAATGCAGAGTAAATAGTTATATTGGGATCAAAATTGATATAAATTAAAACGATACTACATAATATTTATTTTCAATTCGTAAACAAAACATTGACGAGCAATAAATAATATGCAAATAAATAACTACTATAACTGTTGAATTTATTAAATTAAGTTAATAATCACCAAAAACATCATAATACATACTAAATGCTAATGAAATACAAATGTCAACTTAATTGTTAACTTCAATAAATACATTTACAAAAAAGTTTATTTCAATGAATAAATCGAATACTTATAACTGACACGATTTTTGGCCAAACTAACTAAGCATCAAAGAACTAAGAAGTCCACTAGCTAAAAATTCAAACTAAAATCGATTTACCTTTGGGTCCAGTCAGCTTCACAGCTCCGGAATGTTTCATGGTGCTGCATATTTTGAAAAACTTCCGTATTTTGAAAAAAATACCAATAAATTATAATAAATTGTATTATAATTGTGTTCACAACTTGTGAATTATTAATACTGTTACATTCTATCGAGTTAATAAAATATAACGATAGGTAAAACAAATGGAATCGTCAAGGTAAATGGTAAACAAATTATTAAAGTGTAAAAAAATTATAACTATATGTGCATTGTTCTAAGCCAACCCACTTATTTCTAATATTGTTATCATTATTATATATTTATTATTCGACGGTTAAAAAAAAAAAATAATATTTTAAACGTTATTCGGTTTAGGCTTCGAACATTTTTTTGATGAAAATCACGCTTGTCGTATATGTGCTAGATTTTACACGCTCCCAATCATCCTACTGTATGTTGGAAAGTCCTGCAAAGTCAACTACCCGTTTATTCCAACGTCCGAGATTGGGTATAGTCGCAGGGCTGCATGAATGTGTGCTTAAGTATGTTGAAAAGTTATTACTAGTAAATACTTAACTAATATAGAGTTTTATATTATATAATATATACATGTACGTGCCATTGAACTATACTACGCTACTTGGTACACATTGATACATGGTACCTACATCCATCGAACATTCGTTTTCGCAATATTCTTTTACAGCCGCGGTGGAAATTGAATTATTT
This sequence comes from Chaitophorus viminalis, assembly GCA_025469195.1. Lineage (NCBI taxonomy): Eukaryota > Metazoa > Arthropoda > Insecta > Hemiptera > Aphididae > Chaitophorus > Chaitophorus viminalis. Next base: position 1,384 of record JAIPRK010000224.1, read on the forward strand.
CCGGGCGTTTCCTCGTATTTGTCATATTATATACTCCGTATATCGCGATCGTCTGTGATCGATCATTGGAGAAATATAGGAGGATCTTATTAAACATTAACAGTATACTATAATAAACTGAATTGGTCGTTTTCGATTTTGAATAAAATATTTATTAAATCAAACTAATTTTGTGTACAAATTACTTTACATTAATATAATACATAATATGTTTTATTAATTTTAATAAAATCTTTATTCCCAGAAAACACATGATTTTAAACGCTTTATTAAAAAAATGAATATTTATTAAAAACTCTTTTAACAATGTGATACCAGAGAAATAACAAAAGCTTCGGTGATGAAAAAATGTTTTCTAAAAAAACGTTTCCTTGCGAACAAGACAGACAAGTGTAAACTTTTCCTTCTATTTTAAGTAGAAAAAAATTGACATTCGTTAAACATCAAACATCATTGTTATAATAAATATGGGAAATTGTAAAGAGAAACAGAATTCTTCATTATTTACCAATTTAATCAAAGTTCTAACTTCATTATTTCATGTTATATATCCAATTAGCCTCATTGGGAGACTAACCTATAGTTTACATCCAAATTTTGTCATCTAAAAATTATGTAAAAAATAAAAATGTAAAAACTAAGAGGCATGACAAAAACATGTAATCAATGCTATTGCTGTGACAAACTGACAAATAAGTATAATAGAAAATACACGCCTGAACGAGGAATCAAAATGTTTTATGTACTTACATAAAGCGTAGTTTACCAAATGTGAATCATCCTTCAAAACACCATGGGCTTTGCATTCTAATTGAAAAGTTGAGTGTGTTATGCCATGTACGATATTATATTTTCTTTTCGCAATTTCAGTATTTAGTACTGAAAACTAAGGGATACGACATAAAATAGCAAACATGTATTAAATGCTGTTGCTGTGTGCAACAAAACATATATATATATATTAAATATAAGTGATAATAAAATCGTCAATTATATACGAAATATATATTTATAAATATTAGACGATTATAAACTTAGAGAATTGAAATTAAGCCTTCTTTACATAATATTATACTGTATCATTTAAAAATAAAAACCAAACAACAATTGCGAGTAGTTTCGGAAATTGTCCCGGGCATATAAATATTATGTTAAAATATCTGATGTTTTATTCAAATAAAATGTAATAATATAATACATTTTTCTTTTATATTTTATGTACTAATAACTTTATACTATAATGTATCAAATAATAAGTAAACTTTATTAACATATTATTTATATTGCTAAATTCATTAAAAATTACATAATTACTTATTTATAATGAACGAATACTAATTAAAAATTTTAAACCAACATAAATATTTAGGTAATGATAAAAATACTTAAATACAATAGGACAAGTAAAAATCTTACAAAAATGTTTCAACATTAATACATAATGATAATATTGATAACTATTAACTGTATTGTATTATTTTCATAATTACATTATAAATTAACTTTTATAAGTATGTGACTATACTAACAAATTTGAACTTTTTCAATACAGTCAAAATTGCAGTATACTTATTTCAAATAGGGTGATCTAGAAAATGATGGGCTGACAAATAAAACAAGATTAAATGACATTGGTAGTAAAGGATAAGGGATGCAGAAAAAACCGCAAAAGACAGGGGAGATTTCTGTAATGGGCCTGAAAATTCTGTAATATTCTAAGAAGCAAAGGATTACAATACTTCGAAAATAAAATTATAATATTCATCGTAAAATAATACTTAATTCCTTTGTTAATGAAACATTGTCAGTTTATAATAAATATTGTTCACTAGCATAATATTATTAGTTTAAACTTACAATGTATTTGAAGTGCGTGATCCAACTCCTGTATTCACACCATCATGTCTTGTAAATTTACATAACATATACCTATATATACATATATACATATCAAAATAAAATATTGTAAAAAAAGTACACAACTACAGATTGTATTTTATATTTTTTCTAATAAAAAAAACCTTACGTGTAGGTAATAAATTTTTCTTCAATAAATTCATTAAATCAACGGTAGAAAATACAATTAAGATTTATGAACATATTAAAATATGAAAACTAAGACTAAAAACAATAAGAAACATTATTGTCATGTATAATGTAACTATGCCTTGAAGTATATTATAAGAAAAAAAAAACAATATGCATCTAAGAGATAACAAAATAGCCAGATACCAAACAATATTTAGGATTTACTACACTAAAAGCTAATACATTAAAAAATTTTCAAATTATTAATAATCTGAAAGTTATTTATAAATATGACATTAGCATTTATTTTATGATTAATAGTATATTTAAATAAAACCCAAATTATGAATGAAAAAAAAAATTAACTTTACATAATTAAATAGGTAAACGAAATACTGGGGAATAATAGACATATGCAATATCAATATTTAAATAATTATTAAATGATAATTTTTAACCAAAAGTTTCAATTCTAAGTTATATTTAAAAGATTAGTGTATTAATAATACTTTTTTTTTCAATGAACTTAAGTTTAAAAATGATTTTTTTTTGTTCCACACAAATAATAACATAAATGCATTTGATATATTTATACATATAAAATTCCTATTAAACAAAAATCACTACAAATCGTATGTTATATTTCTTCTTTTAAATAAAGCATTACATGGTAATACATTTTATTTCAATCGATCCAATTAAATCAACGGTAAAAAATACAATTAAAATTTAAAAATATGACAACTACAACTGCAATTGAAACACAATAAAAATATCGGATTGATTTTGTTTTATAATGAAAATTAAAATTATATTTATTTTATCAAATAAATAAAGGAAATTTAAATTAATTTTGAATTGTTTAACATAATTTATTTACTTACATTTGTAAATTGCGATTCCAAATTCGTTGAAACCTACGAGGTAGTTGATTTGAGTTTTGCAAGAAATCGGTTGTAATGAAGTTTTGAGAATTTCGGGCTTTTTATGTTTAGAAGTTTATTCAAAGTATTTAAAAATAAAAATATCTATCTTCATCAATTTCTAGACAGAAGTGACATAAACTATTCTGGTAAATATTAAAGGAATACTAAAACGTTGTACCTTAGTATGATTTAAAGTCTAGACTAGATTTCTTTGAATATGAACTTGTACGTTGAAATGACTGTTTGACATCCACCGAAACAATTGGTGCATAATTGAAGTACACATTATCGTTAATTCTGAGTTCATCGAGTAGTACAACATTCATCAATATTTATGTTTTCCTTACAATTCTGGATTTTTGAAATATAATAAATGTAATAAATATTTTAATTTAGATGAGTCACTGTTATTTTCTAATATATAATTTAGTTTGAGGTTTCTAGTTTTACCAGAATCACTTCATACATACATTTTTTAATATTTTCAACAACACGTTTTTATAATGTGACTATGACGATACCTTTTTTATTTCTAATTTATCAACGGTTACAGATAGAATAGAAATATTGATTTTTATGTATCTCTATAACAAATTATTTTCAATGTTTACTTCGAGTATTTTATTGAAAATTTATAAAAACTTAAAATAGGCCATATTATATGAAATACAATTTAAATAACTTAATAAGATATGACCGATTATTTGATTAAAAATATAGGTAAAAAAATGCTCAAATGCAAAATCTCATTAGATTAAAAAAATAGCACTAAAATCTGAAAAATTGAAAATTGTAAAATTTCGATGCTCCATACGACCATGCCTCGCAGCGAAAATTATGCGCGCTCGTATGTACCAGCTTGAACACTGAAAGAAAATATACCGGTGCATATAGGCGCAACTAAAGTTTATATTTTGGGGAGGGGGGGCTAAAAGTACTTAGACAACACAGACCAGGATCAGAAACACAGATCAGGAGAGCTATAAAAATATTTAGGGGGCTAAGTCCCCCCAAGCCCCCCTAGTTTCGCCTAACCGATTGGAACACTTAGGGTGAATACAAACAGGTCTCGATTCAAAGACAAAATGTCATTCGAGGTTTAGATTCAATGTCCTATAATATATTATACCGTACCCGTATACTGACTTGTATACACGAATCACTCGCAGGAGTCTCGTGATGACACACAGATTCCATACGCCGCCGGTTCTCGCTGATCCTCGATGGTGGAAGAAAGTCGATATTGGAATATTATTTTAGTATAATGCGTTTCAAACAACACGTTTATTTCGCTAATAATTGGATATTGGTCCAGGCAAAATTGATTTATTGAATACACATTTATTCGTGGTCGCATGGCGACCACAAATATATTTAACAAATCAGTATACAATATTAAAACAATAATATCCAAAATCCGTGGATTATGTGAGGACTTATAATGTTTTTGACTTATCAACTCAATTGCGTATACTTTCGAGACATAGTTATAATCAGGGCCGCAGCTAGGGGTGTCTTTTGCCGCGGGCGACAAAATATAAAAACATTTGACGTTGACATGCCACAATAAATATACGCGCGTACCGCCGACTTATTTATACCGCGATAACGATGGTCGACGTCGGGTATATGATCAATTTTTGATATGGCAAAATAACAATGCAATTAATATTTGTCACTGTAATTTATTTATTCTGTGGTATAGGTAGTAAAACGTTATTGGTAGTTTTGTAGCTATCGTCGTATGGCGATTACTACGATTTAACCAGATGATCTAAAAAAAGATGAGCTTGTTAGTGAAATAGAAAGTTTTAAATTCCATGGCTTTGAAATTGACAATAGTCTGAGAAATGCGACAGCGCAGTCTACTTTTAAAGTTATTTATGAGCAATATCTAGAAGAGATCTACCCAAATATTACGATAGCCTTACAAATATTTCTAACACTTCCAGTCTCTGATGCTTCGGGAGAAAGAAGCTTCAGTAAACTGAAACTAATAAAAAATTACTTAAGAAACACTATGAAACGACAAAGATTAATCAATTTAAGTATAATATAAAATGAACATCAAAGAGCATCATCAATCCCATGGGAAGAAATAATCAAAACATTTGCAGCCAAAAAATCAAGAAAAATCAAAATTTTATAAATCTTTAATATTCACTTTTAGTTTTAAAGAATAGTTATGTTATGTATATTTTGTATAGTTTTAGCATACATTTTTATGTTTTAATTTTTTAAAAACCTGGCTTATCATTTAACAACAGTATAATAGCATATTTGTCACTTAACATCCAAATAATATAATAATATATCATTTGTAAAGTAAATATTTCCTTCAAAATGATAGTATACGCAACCGAACACAAATGGTATTAATCGATCTTTTATCAGCCATAAGAAGGTAAGTTTTCTGGAGCTATCTTCAATAACGGAGCAAAAGTAAAGATACCAGTTCATTATCAACAAATAACAGTGAATAAATATCACAATTTAAGATATTTTAAATCGTGATAAATACTAAATACCACTGATACCACTATCTATAGCCGTGTTAAATATACTAATCACAATATGATATTAGATATAATTATATATTTTTTTTTTTTAGTTACCAAGGTATACCATAGTTAAAGAATACTTTATATAATATGTTATTGTTTATAACTATTTGTAATTATTTTGTATAATCCATAGAGTACTCTAGGCTCATAGACCATAGTATCTAGTACTATGTCTATCATAGCTTACTTCTTCAGTTTCTCACTAATATTAATATGTGCATTTAAGTAAATTACGTTTTAATTATTTGTTCTGCTGAGTGTTGACTTTTATAGGCACCGTATAATTACTAAGTATGTATGATTTAACATAGTTAATTTTTTAGTGTGCTAACATACCTAAAGTTGTAAAGAATAATTTTAAAAATACTTATTATGTTATAATTTCTAAACATTTATTTTATTTTATTTTATATTAATTTATATGATTAATAACTAAGTTTCACTTTGAAAATTCGAAAATTCGTTGATTTTAAAATACAACAAATAAATATATTTAGAATTCTAAAATTAGTAATGTTACTTTAAAACTGTTTTAATGAAAGTTTTGAATGTGAACTAGAAAAGTAGTAGCTTAAAGTTTTACTTAAAAATGTTCTGGTTATGAAGTGATTGAAATGATCCAAAAACTTATAATGGGAGAGGGGGCTTTATGGAGATTGGAGACAGGGCCTTTTAGGGACCAGCTCGATATCGCGGAGTTTGACCTTTAAAACAAAAACGATGAGTGCTTAAAAATGGTATTCGTGACAGCCCTTTTGTTAACTTTGTTGTGTTTCAATGAGTCATGTTAAAATGTAATAACAATAACGCACCGGATATTGGGTAGGATTTGAAAAATTCTATATTATTTATAAAAGATCAATGTGGTTCTATTCACTAAATCATAATATATTTTTGTATTATAAATAGGTACCTATTATATATGTATATACATTATTACGGCAATGGTAGTAATTTTAATATGAATTATAAATACAATGATATCAATAACAATGTACCATGTCGTATAAAATGGACCAATCGGTTCACGAATTGCATGTACTGGAAGTATTATATTATTATATCGATTCGCATTTTATACTTTATAAAACAGCTCCCGGGCAACGAGCATATAGGACCAGTCAAAATTATTCGATTGCCGACGCTATTCGATTAACTCGGCCCCGGGTTAGTAATATTCATTGCCACACATACAAAACCTTTATATCTATTTATATTATGTACCAATAAATATTCCGTCTCATAACTCATCGTATGGTTCACTATAGATACATTTAAACGAAGTAACAAACGATTCGGCGGGACGTTCACCCCGTCGAAATCTATAGGTACCTCCTACCTCCTACCTATTTATACCTACATTAAGCATCAAATATCATGTCATTCTAGTTTGGGACAGTATAGTTATTTTTTACATTTTTAATCTTTAAAAGTCTACAGTTACGTTTTAAGGAGGAGGAACTTACATTGCACAATAATGAATATTAACTATACAAATAATATAGTTAATAAACATGGAATTTCATGGATTTGATGTTTCCACAAGATATTTCATAAGATTATAGGGGATTCGGAGAGTACCTATTTGAAAGGGTTAAGCCGCCTTATGTTCTCTCCAAACAATACTTACCTAGGCTTTGCCGCTATGGTAATTTTCATTGCGTAAATTTATAAGTAATGATCAATTATCGACCATATTATCTATACATTCAAAATACAATTATTATTTGTTGGTATAAAATATAATTTATATCTTATACAATAGTAAATTTATAACTTAAACGCACAAATTAAAGTACCTATACTAATTTCGTATGTTTGAATTAAATCTATAAGTCTTAAAACACAAAATTAGATTAGTTGATTTATTGATTATAGAACTTAGGTACTATAACGAAGAACTAGGAAGTTTCCGTAGTAAACGTATTTTATATTTCTATTGGATAATTAATGAGCTTTCCCTAAAGACATGAGTATAATAGGTTAGGATTAGAAACATTTTGAACAGAATTGTATATTCTTTACTTCTTTATGCGATCACTGGTAAAGTTACTTGTTCTGGTATTGTGGTATGTAATTAATTATAACAATTAAAACTGTTATCATAATTATTGATTTTTGGCATTTCTGCGCTTAGTCCTTTCTCCGTTAATTAATAAGTGTACATATACCTACAGTGACGCAACTAGAAGGGCTTAAAAGGTTCTTGAATACCCCCACATCATTAAATTTAGCATTTCTTGTGTAGGTTACACTTTAAGTATTAGTTATTACAGTACAGTGACATACCATTGATTTTAAATATTTTTAAATTATGAAATATTGAACGAACCCAATTTAAAACTATTTATTGGTCATAACTCATAAGTATAATATCACGGTCGTGATTCATATAGTTGATAGACGATTACCAATAAAATGCACATTACGAGGTATTAATAGTTTCAAAAATTTAATATTTAAAAAACAATAAAAATATATAAAGTTAAAGAAACATATTATATACATTTGAAATTATTATGTTTATAGTTGATATTTAAAATATAATATTTTAAAATAGCTACTAAAATAAATATTAGAAGGCGGGGTTCCCCGGACTAAGAGAGAAATTAATTTGGACGCAACAAAAATGTTATTTACATAAAAAAATGAACCTAAATTGGATTTGGAACCGAAAAATTACACTCAAATTTAGATTTTTAAAGTTTAAAGAAAGATATTTGATTTAAGTCATTCTAATATATTATTTACATAAATACATTACACAAATTGATTCATTATATTCCTACTTTAGAAAAAAATTTGAATTTAATATATATTTAATGAATATAAATATAGTTAAGAATATTATATCTATTTAGTTAATATTTACAATTTAGTATTTTAAAATACTTAAAAAAATTAGCAGGGTTTGATTTAGATTTTAATAAAAGGATTATATGTTTTGTATCAAATATAAATATTATTTAATTTTTCTTTAGAAATTATTTATTTCATAAGAGTCTAGATAGTTTTTATTTAACTAAAAATTTAAAATCGAATGAATGATTATAGATTTAAATTATGCCAAAATGTTATTAAGATCAGAGGGACTAAATAATTATATTATATAATTCTAGTCTTAAATATGTAAAATTATATATATTAAAAAAGCAAAAGTTAAAGAAAGATAAATAAGATTAAAATTTTATGTTTTAAAATACTAAAAAAAATTGGGCAGAAGTTCCGCGGACCTCACAGGATTGGATTTAGGCATATTTTAATTAAAGGGAAATATTTAATATAAAAAAAAAAATTGTTTAATTTGAATTTAGATTTTAATATTATTAACGTAAATTGCAGATTATTAGTTATTTTAAAAAAAAAGAAAAAAAAGACGCGTGAACTAGAGGAGAACAGTTCTTATCCATTTGAAATTTGAATAACATTTATGGAAATGTGCATGGCATTGTTTGATTCGCCCACTTACGTATTCTAAGTATATCCAACGCCGCATTGACTAGGTATATTGTGCCAACTGGACTTCGAGAGTGAGTCAGATACCAAATATGCCGTATGCTGAAGAAATGCGAAGATCAATGATCAACGACTTGAGTCTTACAATTGCAGAGGATACAAACATCAATAAGTCAAGTACATTGTATGTACACTTAGTTTAGATCAATTGTATGTGGACGTAACTGCAGTATATTATAGTATAGTTGCATGCTGTAAGTATTACATTGCCGTATCTAGAATACCAGTATCACACACATATTATATAAAATGTTTAACACACTGTGAGTCTATGGAGGAAGTTACAGTGCCCATTAAAATCTCAAATACAATTCTACTTAAGTAAATAATGATGTAGGTATGCGGTATGGTTAGTGAATGATGATAATCGTATGTCGATCATTGTCGATACAGCTTGTTAATAATGTTAACCAAACCGAAGTGTTTTGAATTATTAATCGCTATTTTATCAGTAATGAAATCAATGCCCTTTGAATAAATTAGTATAGCAAACGTTTTCAACAGCTCAAGTCGTCAATGTCTTTTTACACCTATACGATAATATAATACGACCTTTATGGTTATATGATAACGACAGCCGACAATGAGAATTAGACGATAGTATGCGGTACTGTTATGTTTCAGGTTAGGACCTAACCGTTAGGTATCTTATTGTTGATCATTATAGTTGATACGTATGGATATATTATACGGTTGCTATCAGCAACTTTCATCAATTTTAACTTTAGTTTTGGAATATTTCTAATAATTTGTCGCTGTATACCTGTGTGGACTATGGACATTAAAAAAGTTAAGCTGAGAACTGAATAACTGATTATTGAATGCTAGTACATAAAAGTTATAACTAATATTAATATTAATCTCTTTATTAGGTTTATAACAGTTGTATTTATTTATAACCAAGTCTGATTTATATTGGAAATGTGTAGATTATTTCTGATATGAATATTAAATTATTTTTAATAAATTATTTTACCATACATTATGTAAACTAAATATGATGATGTATTTTAAGCCCATATTTCTTATAGCCCATAGGTATAGTATCTACGGCTTAATATTTTTAAATTATTGATGATTTTATTTTCTATAAATATTTTAATACGGTTTAATGTCATTACGAACCAATTAGTTTGATTTTTTTTTAGATATTAAATTGGATCAAAAGTTCCATGTTAATTGTTAAGGTACACAGAAAGTTGAATATTATAACTACAAAGTCCATTTATTATTATATTGATTTTATTATTAATCTTACATGAATGGATATAGGCGTGCTCAAGGAGGAGAGATTTCAAACTCCTCCATGGGCTATAAAAGTATAGATATTAACTTTTTTTTACGTAATCATAACTTTTTATTTTTATGCCATATCTGGCATCTATATTTGGCACCTTTTTTAATATAATTTTTTTTTTTGTGTTGGTTTCGTTTCTAAATTATTTAATATTAATCATGGACTAAGATATAACTATACGTGTAAGTATACTAGTTCAAAAATTCAAAATAAAATTATTTCGTTTTGTGGTGATTTGGAGACAAAATTGTGAAAGACCATTCGCCTAATGCTTTTCTGTACTAGTAGCTGAAACAACTGACATTTTAGAAAAATAACAATTAACTCTGTGTGTTTGAAATTATTTATTTATTATTTATTTATTATAAAGTATCACCCTCGAAGGGTAATATGGTACAGGAAAATAAAATCTTAAATACTACATACGTACAAAATAATAACAATTCAAGTACAAGTATCAAAAAGAAACAAAAATGTATACAATGTAATATAATGTTGTTATAGATAATAATAATACTGTAATAGATGCCTCTGGTTTAGAGAAAAATGTTACTGAATGGTTTTTAAAGTACATAGGTATACATTGATAGTTTGTCAGGAAAGTATATTGTATCATCAATGCATCTTCAAATTGTTTTTTTTTATTTATATAGCTTTAGTAAACACTACAATGTTTACATTACACTACAACACAAAAATTATTACAAAAGTATATACATAAAAATGTTAAATGGTTAATATCCTCTATTGTGACTGATTTGTGTTGCAAGATTGTATATAGGTATTTTGTTACAGATAGGTATATAATAAAGTTATACTCCATAACTCATATTATTTCAACTATTTCTTTGAAAAACTTCTGTTGGCATACATATAAACTTATTATGTGTATATATTATATAATTTTTAAATCTATAGAAGTATAGGTAATAAACATTTCTTACACTATAAGATTGAACTACTTACATATTATATATTTATATAATATATAATTTAGATTATTTACAATATTATAACATAATTTGGTAAATTACCTAATACAAGTAAAATACAATAGAAGAATGAAAAAAAGTTTCTGAGAAACATAATTAATTACACCTATACTTACTCGTAGTGGGATTTCTTAAAATATTCACATGATATTACACATAAAGTAGATCAAATTTTGGTCGTTTTCAAAATGTTAAAATAATTGAAATTTGGTGTATGTATTTTATGTAGGTTTATACATAATATGTTATATACTTTTATAAAGTATACATTGTACATAATAGTATTTTACCTCAAACGTAAAAAATGACGTTAAATTGTATAATAATAATATTATGAAATTAAAATTATTTTTATTTATAAAAATGTAATAATTATTATAATATAATACCAAAGAATAGTTTCAATAAAATAACAGCTATTTTTTTTATAATGCGTAAATTAATTATGATTTACAACTGTATTCGAAAATATATAATATGATTGATTTGTTTATCAAACGAATGATTATATTTTTGAGTATTTTTATTATTGGCTATATTATACTAGCATGTCTTATGTATTATAATAAAATTATTTTGGATAATATTATCATTACGTATAGGTTTCTTTATATAATATTCATTTATTATGCATCTTAATTAATTTTGTTTTAATTATATTTGTATTATTTTTAAGTTAACATCGAACATTAATTAAATCGACCTAATAATGGTTGTATATTATATAAAAGAAGAAAAATTGATTGCGCGAAGTGAAAAAATGTAGACGCTCTTCGAATATGGTTCAAATATGTCGGAATCATTGTAAGTAAAATTTATCTTAAAAAATATATAATATATTTCATATAATAACTGGCATATATTTCATTCGAATACCGCTATTCAAAACTATTTGATAATCCTTAACAAATATTTTAGGGTGTTAGATTTTATATACATTATAATTGTTCTTGTAGTCCAGTTACGTCGTGTCCTGTGCATAACCACATTTTTGTTTTCCCGATTACTGTTAAAACTCCTAAAATTATTACATACATACATATATGTATATATTAATTTTCTGTCAAGTATAAAATTATATCCTATTTAAAACGGGGTGAGATAAATCCTCTCCCCTGTCCTGTCCAAAAAAAAAAAAAATAACAAAATTATCATCTACACCTACTGTTATTGTTGCACGATTGTCGGTAGTCTTAAGCGTTATACGCACAATGGACTAACTGTAAACGTAGGTTTAAAATCTATCCCATAAATCGTTTTGTCTCTATTGATGGCGGCCTATAGGCTATAATATATACGGGTATAATACAACTCTTATTTCTCTACTAATAGGTACTATACGTTCAGTGCTGCAGCCATTAAACGGTGTTAGGGAAACCGAACAGGTCATTTGATAATTTGGCTTGGGTATATTACTGGTGAATTTTTTCGTGGATGAATGTGTGAATGAAAAATCAGAATGGTTATTAAACCAACTTTATGAGTTATATATATACTTGTTATTATCACTAATATAATATAGAGATACTGAGAATGTAGAATATATAATAATTAAAATTGTTTGTCAAGACGATATGTCTTGTATACTTTTTATCTTCTGTATACTTAGTTAAGTTTTGTTAGTTTATATTAATTATAATATTATATACATATGAAAATACACATTATAGTTCCTATATTAATGTATTACAGTATATTTTACATATGCTTCAAAATATAAGTTCATTTGATGAGTTCTGTATTTATATAATTATAAATATTTGAATATATTCAATTGAATGATGTACGAATATTTATGATGTAGTAATGTTTAAATTAACTATATAAAGGCAACTTAAGATAGTCATATTTAAATATTTCCTAGGGAAATTAAAAAAAAACTTAAGTATAAATGTAAGTTTTTCCTTTTTACTGGGTCCTATTTTTTCTCTCATACAGCCTATAGATAATTATACTGGTTGAAAATGGTTTCACAAAAAAATATATTAATGATAATACATTTTACTATGTACGTTTAATATTGTTATTTTACAATATTTTATTCTGTATTAATATGAAACGAATTGGTTTTTGTTATTCTTATTTCATTATTTCATAAATATCTGTATGTTGACATATTTATTTTAAATTTGAAAGCGATTATTAATCCAGAAAAAGGATTTATTATTATTAGAACTCTAGTGCTTCTTTGATACCAGTATTTGCATAAACTATGATTTTTTGAATTCATTTTGATAACTACATTTCTTGTAAAACTGATATCAGATACGGAAGATACATTTATATATTTTCCTTGTTGACGAGAAGAATTTATAATTTATTGTCGTCATCGTTTTACTTTTGCCCCATCATCAAGTGAGTGTTGGTGTACATTTAGAATTAGAAGTATAAATCTCCGTAATAAACTCTGTCTTACGTTGATATATTTTGTTGCTGAAATGTATCATGTAACATATTCCATCAAACAATTTTGCATGCGTCATATACTATAAAAGAACTAATTTTTACAAAATTAAAAACGATTTTTGATGTCAATTTTGACAGGTTTGGTTTTCTGTGAAATATTTTCTATGAAAAAATTAATTTGAATAGTAGAGGCCAGAGACCGTGGGCTGTTATGTAGTTTTTTAAACTTGGTGTATATAAACCAATCGTCAAAATGTAATAGTTAGTAAAGATTATTTTAATAAAAAAAACCTTGAGGTAAATTGGGTAAAATATTGAGACAACAATATGTTTGGTTTTGTATATTATGCAATAATAAATAATTATAATCTAGATATCGATTTAGATAATTTTCCCCAAGGAATTAAATCTGTAGTATACAAATGATGTAATATTCATGTCCAATATCAATAATAGTGTTATACTGTTATGGTTTAGGTGAAAGTTTGTAGCAAAAAATACGTGGTAGTTACTAATCAAATAGGTACTTCATATTAATATATTAAAATATTAGAGCAATAATATATAGCATTATAAAAACATAAATCATTTATTGAAAATTATTAAATATTACAACAAATATAATATTTAAACGAATTAAACGATAAAAAAATAAAAAGTTTTTATCCATAAAAGTATTGATGGGAAAATTTTTACGATTTGTTTCGACTTAAATAACCATAGCTAGAAAATAATACACTTTATTTTGGATACTGAGCGAAACGTAAAGAAAGTATTTTCATCCATATTATATATATATATAAATATATTATATTTCATACATATTCATAACATAATTATTATTGTAAAAAATGATTAATATAAAATAATTTTTCCCATTGTTCTCAAAACATTAAACCAGTCTTGGTAATTCATACGATTTGTATACTGTCATACTATTCCTTTGTACGTTTTATCTGCTGTATTCCGTGGTATACTTTAGGAGAGTATTATAATAAACTTAAATAAAGTTTTCTCAAACAAAACGTCATGTTTAAAAAAAAATAATTGATTGACGTATGCGGATAATATTTGAAAATGAAATTAAACAACATTTATTTGATTTTACTTATAATGTATATGTTATAACTTCAGAGGATAACATTTTTGTTTGAAGATATGGACGTAACTCAATATTGGTATAGGCTAGTTAAAGACAAATAGTGCAAGCCCTTTCAAAATATCTACAGTTTAATTACTTCATAAGAATATTATATTATTTTTATTTTGCGTTATCTTTTATGTGTTTTTAAATTAAAAAATGTTTCTAATGAATAATGACATTATATATGTATTTTATTTTTATATTTATTTAATGGTATACACCTACAATATATTTAACTTAAATGTTGGTAAATCAATTAATTTTTATAGAAAATTCCATACCTAATCTTATTTTCTTATCGCCAATACGTAAACACTATTTTGTAAATCAATCCATTTTAAATAAAGAATATTAATCCATTGAAACAATCAGTTAATTATATTTATTACTTATAACGACTAAAATCTATAATCTTTGGTAAGTTACAAGTGTATCATATTAAATAAGTGATTTACGTATTTAAAAAAATATTTCATCTTAACCTATGATATATTGTTAAATATAAAAAGTTCAGTACTATCATTGATTATAAATACAGTACTTATAATCAATGGTACTATTTTCTGTTATGCAACTATATAACATATTTATATCAAACACGGCGCTTCCAATAGGTTGACATATTTACGTTTATGCATTTCTATAATAAATTGCATTCTTACATAGATGGTATTTTTCATTTATGTAATAAAATTAGTAATATTTTTGAATATTAGTTTTCTTGGATAGTCTTGGATGTATTTTTAATACTTTGTTTAATATAGATACTGAGTAAAAATCCTTGATTTTTGTCTTAAATTGCTCACATTTAAAACAATGAATAATCATCATATTCGAAAAATAATTTTTAACGAATATTAGGTACTTTTGAGAAATAAACAATCACTTCAAAATAAAATAATACCTATGTTAGTAAACCTAAAATGTTCTTAAATTTGGCATTAATTTAGCATTAATTTTATTTATTATAAGGAATACCTACGTAATAATTATCGTTCGTTATATGTTAATCAATAAACTTACAATTTATATGGTATTTATTATATCCATGTATTCATATAATGTATTGCATAAGCTTAGAACAATAAAAATGTTGGAAACCGTTTTTAATTTTATCTTAATCCTAAGAAAATGAATATTCTGATTAAAAACTTCCTATTTCAAATTTCCAATTTATAAAACATTTTTGGTACATTTTTAAAATGAGGTTGTTGTAAAATCAACGTATTTCACGATTTCAAAATATACAATTTGAGTAAATATTTAGTTTTGACATACATTGTATATGCATAGTATGCTTATAAATATAATAATACTAAGTTTCGTTAGTACAAACACATATTTTATTTATTTTAGTACGAAATATATTGTAGGATCTGTATAATATGCGTGGTCACTAGAATACTATTTACTTATCCATTTTTCTTTTTGAACAAAACTTGTCATCGGTTAAATAAATATGGTTTTGACCAGGTAAGAATACATTCCATCTAAATTCTGAGATCGATCAACTGATTTAGGTGTTCAGTAAATACACTTATTATAGTACATGTATGGATGAATGGATTTGCCTGGAACATTAGGGTCATTATTATCTGACTTGTTTTCTTCAAAGGTACCTAAATATGTGAAATGGGTACGAAATATGTCGAATATTTTTGACAAAAAAAAGGAAAGAGATTATCTTGGAATGCACATAATAGTTGTCGCAAACAATACCCCGAAAAATGCATTCCCGGTGCACGATTTGATTATTTATTTAATTGTTTAATATTGATATTGACTGAAAATTAATTTTATAATTAAATATAATTATTTATATCTCATACTGGGAAATAAGCCTGTTTTGTTAATATGTTAATAACTTACTGTTTAGCATATAATTTAACAAAAAAAAAAAATATTAATCTTACTGTATAATAGATATAGTACATAAAACCAAAAAAATGTTTTTGTTTGTTGTCAAAGGGTGTGATTTAAGTACGAAATAAATAACATATTTTACAAGAGTATTCCTGAAATCCCGTTCGTCGTTTAAGGCGACCGACCAATGGGAAAGAGTACTCCCAGGAGTCGTTGAGAACCGTAGGATGCATGCACATCCACTATAATATAGTAGTAGACAGTAGTCATCGCTACAGATACAAAACGAACACAGCGCGCGGCCAGTCGGGTCAGTATCTTCTTGCGCGTCGGCTCACTCACACGCGTGCCGCGTGTATCCCACCACCGTCACTTGTTCTCGCGTATTATACCAATTGCACGTGCTCCGCCGGATCGTGTTCAAATTTTTATTTTTTTCAGTTAGTTTAGTCGTAATTTTTTGTGTTGCTGATTTGAGAGTTTTTTCCCATTTTTGATAGTACATCAATTTTAAATTAAAAAACGCAGCACATGACGTGAAGTTGCCGATTGACGAAACATGAACTAAGAATAATCGATCAATAAACATTATAATAAACCGTAAGTTTTTCAAAATATTTTATTTTTCATTCCAAAATTAAAAAAAAAAAAAAAAAAAAAACAATACGCTAGATAAATAACAATAATGAGTTTGCTTAAAATGAAATATAAATTATTAAATGATTCCGTTCGGTCATCGGTGTGTAAAGATTCCCGTGAATACCGTGTTGGTTAAATGGGTAAGATTAACTACCTCGGTATTTTCAATTTTTAATCTGTATGATAATAAACACTATGAACTTTTGTACTCTTATTAGTGACTACTTTCCAACACCCGGTGAAAAGTTGGATATTTTCAACCATTGGGTATAGGTTTTTAGCGTGTTAACCAGTATTGGTTCCATGGTCTATATGGAAAATGGTAATAGTGTGTAAATGTAATAAGTACCTTTAGGTGCAATGGGTAATTATATTAATATGATCTATACTCGACCTCAAATCCTTAAACTATGTCGATGCTTAAAAAATAATAGTACATTTGTAGGAGCTCAGTCATTATGTGCTAGTGAAGAAGAAAGACATTTATCTTTTTATTAATTAAAATTTATTTTACATTCGTTATTTAACATTTGTTAGGATTTACATTTTTTTTTTCATTTGAAAATTACTTTGTAGATACACGTTTAACCGACAAAATTAGAGCGTGACCATGTGCAATCTCGTGTTTGGTGGCGATTAGATGGCGGTGACTCTTTCTTTCTTAAAGATGTTTTATTTTCATGATCAAGAATTTAAAACAAGTACCGGCAGGATTCTTTTAGTAATTTCGTTTTTTTTGTCCATATAAATTTAATATAATTATATGAGATCGTTTAAGTATTGTATTCCGTAAATATTAATATAAATATTAATTATTCCGTAATATTATGTAAAAATGGAAATATTTACATTTTAAATCTCGACGTCTGAAGTAATTATTTTATTATAAACTGTAATATTTATTTATTATTAAATGCTTAATTTATTTAATTTTTTTGGCAAATCGATCATGGGCAGCTAAGTACTTAAAGTTACTAAAGTACTTAATCAAATTTACAAAAATTACATCTTGAAGTAAGTAAAAATGTATTTTAATTTGCAACAGTGACAATTAAGATAAATTTTATACCAAATAGTTATGCACCTATGGATATGGAATACATTATATAGCTAGTTAATTATTAATTATAACAATCTATTTTTCTAATGTACATATTATATATATATTGATTTTAGTGTTTGTATTTCGTTCTATCACACGATTAGTTGAGATAATATAATGTAATATCAATTTTGATACGAGTTTTTAATTCATCAAATTTTATATTTATGAGGTTTTTTTTCCATTAAAAAGAATAATATATTCTTTAGCTCCGGTCGTCAACCTCCTCCATGTATTGTCACTGCGTTTAAGTCTCTCCCGGGGTTACAATCTATACTCTATACGTACATGGACAGATTACCTATACAGTGTTGTATTGAGCGAGTGTTAAAAACTGAATTGTGCACCGAATTGATTTACCAGTCCCTTGAGCGTTACAAAATTAAATCAAGTACTTTATAAGTCACGTATGATCACTATTATAATTAGGTAAGACGACCTAAATATCTATACAATTTGACGAATGAAGGTCAAAGTATACATTTTTACATTAAATATTTTATTGTACATAGTATATTAATAATATATATAATAATAATATTTTGAAATAGTTAGTGGTCAATCATTAAGTCGATTTTTC
Source organism: Chaitophorus viminalis (assembly GCA_025469195.1). Lineage (NCBI taxonomy): Eukaryota > Metazoa > Arthropoda > Insecta > Hemiptera > Aphididae > Chaitophorus > Chaitophorus viminalis. The sequence goes on from JAIPRK010000224.1 coordinate 20,441, forward strand.
CGACGGTGAAATAATTTAGAAGAATTTTAATTAATATAATAAGGACTGTAGATTTACGCTTACGAGTAATAAAAATCATGTTATTTTAATTTTAATATAATCCTAAATGTATAGTTAAAAGACTTAGGCGTAGCGATTAGATAATAATAGTTATTGTAAATTCAGTTCAGTATGGTCAATATCGAGCACATTTTTTTTTTTTTACTCGACAACCATCAACGTGAGCGCGCGCACAGTGTGCAAAAGGTATGTGTATAATGCTCATGACAATACTCGCATTGGCCGGAGGTCGTCCCATAAATCTAGAGACATTCATGATGGCACCGAGAAGAAGCAGGTCCACTAAAAGATTTTGCGAATAGATAATATAATGCTGATCGCTTGGGGAGAGGTGAGGGGAGAGAAATACGGTCTGGACATTGTTCTCGCTGTAGGTCGGGGGATAAATGAACTCACGAATCGATATTTGCTCTGAAGATATTATGTTGGTTTTTTTTTTGTTCTTTGATTATATATATATCCTTGTCCCTATTTTTACCTGAACAACAATGGGAGAACCATAATGTACTAATATTTCTTACCTAAAGAATTATTGGAAGTAATAATTTTTAAGTTTTCCTGATATTTTTCAATGTTATTTCCGGATATGTATATTATTTTAGTATCGTGGAAAAAATCTGATCCATGTGGTTATGGAATTGTGTTAATAATAATAATAAACCACATTTTTATAGATTCTTAAGATGTGCACAATTATTAGGGAGGTTTGTCTTCTGGAAATTATTGTGTGAGCTATAAATAAAACTGGATAATATGTTCTCCCAAATCCCAGTATCGCTCTGCAGTAGTCATACATCCGAAATTCAAAGTAATTTCTTTCTAAGATTAACTTTACTAAAACCTGTTTATTATTTTAACACTTATTCAATAGTTAATAATTAAATTTTAAGTATAATTCGAAGTTCGTATATTTTTGTATGCATTATGTTAAATCAAAGATATTTTTTTAAAATAGATAATTAAGGAATTTAAATTGTTCAATACAATGTTGATAAATATTTTTCGTATGTAAGTATATAACTAATAAAAATTACTTGAATAAACTAAAAATAATCGAATTTGTATAATGTATAAATGATTTAAATAATAATAGGCACGCAGTCATTTTTGAAAACACTAATTTAAATTCTAATTTCGTAATGATATTAATTTTGTTAATAAATAGGCACATTTCCGTGAACAAATCATTATATTAAATTTCCAATATCCGTAAAATTACCTAACAAACATTTTCCTCTGTACTTACTTCGTTTTATTGTATCATTGTAGTTTGTAACTATAGGTGCGTATACGCATGTGGTTTTTATTTTACTTCTACAAAACATTAATTTATTATTCTTAGAATAAATTAATTTATTACATATACGTATAGGCGGTGCACCATATATGCAGTACATGAATTACCTAAAGGTTAATGTTCATTGTACTTTAATCACTGGAGTATCGACAACCTTTGTTTGAATAAGATGTTTTATAATATATCTGAGGTCTTTATTATAGCACTATAAACATAATAATTATTAAACTACGCAACCATTCCAAACTACATATGGCTCTATTTGAAGACATCAAACATAAAAATCATAAAAAGAAAAACCGTTCCGATGTTTTAATAGCTTGGTGCTTATTGAGTAGTATAAATTAATTTAACGTATAAAACAACGTCTAAATAAGTTTTTTACAGCTAATAAGAAAACAGATATTAGACAGTTAACTATTTGCGCATGATAAATTCTTTTTATAATATATATCTGATGAATTTAAAATATTTTAAAATTTTTATACTTACGTTTCATCCAAAAAATTGTACATTTTCCTACTGCATTTAAATTCAACTGGCAATACTGAATATGTGTAATGGCATTAGTCGCCATTCGGTATTGACTTGGAAAAACCTTTGTGTAGGTACATTAGTTATGGTTTGCCGGGTAACAAAGCCCAACAATTGAATTAATACTACAGGATTCGATTTTAATATTTACAATTAAATATTTTGACATTGACATCCACAATGACATGAGTATAATGTAGACATATTTGTAACGCATAGATATATTATATAAGTTTCTGCCATGTGAATTGTGAAATTATTTTCATATTATATTCAATGAACGCTGCTTCGTTTTAAAGTCCATCGCTAATGTTAAGCGAATAACCTTTGAAATAAAGACCTAGTAAAACGAAATAAGTAGTGTATGTGTTCAGTGTGTTTTAATTTTAATTTTTTACTGTCTGAGGAGCCGTACGTTCATACGCATATAGATGTATGTACATACTCTTTTTGTTCGATGAAAAACGGCCCAAGGCATAAAAAGTAATTACTTGTTGCGTTTAATGGCGACAATAAACATTTTTTTCTCTCTTACGAAACAATGAAATCGGATTCAATGAAAAGAGTTATGTAGAGTACTCCCTTATGTTACACAATACGTGTAATACATGCAAAACAAAAAACATATAATACAAATCTCCCGTCGGTTTCTTTTTGAAATGGCGTTTCGGGTCTTGAGAATTTGTTCTTCCTTTTCTTTTCGTAATTTCTAGTAACTGTGAGTGTGTACATGTTATCAGTCATTGACACCGGGTGCACATGTCTTGGACGTGTATGGTGTATCTACATCGTCTTTGATGTTACCTGCAAGTTGATATTGTCGTCCCCTAGCCAATAGTTTCGCAACTCACGACCTCCGACTTTTTAATTACGCTGCAGCGAGAAGCGCACGAATTCTGAAGTTGAAAATCCACGCGTGTGCTAACGCCTGTATATGCATGTACTAATACGTATATATATAAAATAACAGAATATTATCGCCTTGCCGTTCATAGTACATTTACATGCAGACGGAGAAATGAGCGAAGGGGGAAATCCTAGCCGCGATGCCGTTGTGATATTATCTGGATCGCCTAAGACGTTGTGGATAAAGGATATCTAATAATACGACGGGTCAATAAACTCACACTGAAGAAAAATTGATTTACATAGAACAGGTACCAGGCATCTGGTACTGGAGTACGTAATATAAAATTTAACAATAAGTTTATCTTAGCTTAGGGATATCATTTATACCTACCCACGTAAAATGTTCATTGTATTTTTTTTTTAGTATTTTGGATTTTTTCTTCATTGAAATGATGTATATAAATTATGTAATTACTATGAACTATAATCTATGTAAAATAATAATACAAATCAGCATAAAGGAGAGATGTTAAATTTCATAGGAACATTTCTATTAAACAAAATATGGCAAATCGTGATAATACTACTGTTTATTCTTCATAAAAAAAACGTACAACATGTATTTTAAGTGTATGACCTCTTTTCCTCTTATATTTATATACGTTTTTAGATATATTAGGACCGTTATACATAGTCATCTACTTACGTGATACGTAACATATCAAAATATGATCAATTTTTTCGGTACAAATAATAATCGAGTGAGAATAGAAAATTGATTATCCAGTAAATTTTATTTCTTTCGGACGCATTTATTTAAAGTGGATTATTGGATCAGCACAATTCATTTTGACATGAGGTTGTTCACGTAAACACGCGTTATAATTCAGACACCATATTGAAACAAGAATGTTCTAACGAAGCTGAAAACTATTAATCAAAGCCAAATGAGACGTTCACGCTTACGTTTACAATTTAATAATTAAGATTAATAACGTTTGGTAGAAAATATTATATAGAGATCATAATATTATTTCGATTATCTTTGACATGCCTCGTGTGTTGATTTTCAGTTTTCTACTTAAACGTTATTATACTGTATCCAACATTTATAATTACGTATGTGCGACTACTCAAGCACTTAAGGTTTTCAACAACACGCGGCAATTCAAAATGAAAGTTGCACGCACTTGTACTGGATGAAAAAAATACATGCGTTTGTGTACTGTTCTTTTTCGGTAGATTTATATACCTATATAATATTATAATCATCATAATACGAGTATAATTAAACGCCGTTTACTCCCATTAAAATAATAATAATAATTATGATGTTTAGACTTTCGGCAAGTGATACTAGAAGAAAGGCCAAGTGTGGATTAGTATAAATATGTGCGCATATACACACACACACACACACACACACACACACCTGTACCTGTACATACAAGCACTGACAAGGATATTATCCAGACAAATATAATATGTAGAAAACGAATGAAACGTCGAAACGTTCGAGGACAATGATCAGTGATCACTCTATATACTCGTTTGAGTTCACTTGCACAGACGGACAGGGCGCACAGAAGGAATAATGATCTTATGACGACAATAAATCTTATGCCCCTCCGTTCGGATTTTCGATAATAATAAAACGATGTTCGCCGTCAATATTCCAAACAGTAATGGTTGAATTATATTATTATTATTATTATTATTATTATTATTAAGACGATACTATCACATCATGACGTGTCCACGATAACCGCGGTGAAAATACGGTCGTTGGTCATTCCGAATCAAATTGATTATGTACGCGTCCAAAAGTGTGTATATAAATAAATAATACGAACTAGAAGAAAAGAGTATATTACGGGTGTTGTGCGTGGGTAGTGGACTCCAAGGGAAGGGGGTGATCATGGAAAGGTATGGAAATGCACTCATATTATAGTGATATATTATCAAGTATGGGTGTTCGCGTGGCTTATTTGTTAATTTGGAATAGGGTTAATAGCCGAATATATCGTTACACAACATCTGGTCCTCGGTGACCTTGCAACACACTCATTTCCCATGGTAATCATAATATGTATACACCGTGCATATACGGTGTAGTATATGAATGACCGCCACTCAAGTGCACACCCGGTCGAATAGGCACAATCGGGGCTCGGCCCGCGGCGGCAGCAGCAGTGGGTGATTTTCGTGGTAAAACTAGAGAGATTAATAACATGACGTCCAGAGGAGTCGTGATAGATCATAATAATAATAATATGAATATGAATATGAATATAGGTACCTACTACGGATATCGTGGCTATTGTAAACACACGTAAACGTTATTTTAATTTGACGAAGCAAAACGAAACGTTTTTCTAGAATTAAATTATTCTGACACATAATATATCGTACATGGTAGGCCGAAGATTGAAGTTATTATTTTAAACGCGTATGATTCGTATATATTATATTATTATAATAACGAAAATTGCCTTCCCGTGAATATTATTTTCCGACGTTTAGCTGCGTAAATCACTAATTCATTAACGTTTTCGTTAAAATGTGTTTATTTTTTGTTATAATATGTGTAATAGTGACGTTCGACCACGGGAATACATATGCATTCAATTTCAGGCGTCGCGGTGCAATAATTTACATGAATCGAAAAATCGTTATTGATTTAAATTATTGCTGCTTTTTTTATCTTTGGTTAATCGGATGATAATTCACGTATTTAGTTTTCATTTTATATTTTATTTTTGTAGGCGTAGTTACGTGTGTATAGTTTATCGCTCCGGGTAATACTAGAATATTTTATATAGGCAATGAATATTGACGTAAAATAGGCATAATATTTCAAATACTATTATCTACTTTATTTTTATCTGTATAAAACTTAATTTTACCGTTCACATTAAATTTATGAACTACAAATATTTTTTTTTGTATTTCCCGGAGCGTACAATATTTGAATAAAATATCCCAGTTTCTAATAAAACTATTTCACGTCGGAACTCAAGGAACGGAAAACAATAGTTTTATTAAATACATAATTTATAAGCCCTATATATTATTTTTCTACACCATTTCACGTCCATATAATTTATCATATATAAAGTAATTCAATATTCAAAAACTACGTAAGTAAAAATAATAATGAATAATTTATATAAGTAAGTTGGAATATTATTTCTCTATAACTTATAGGCGCATGTTGTGTTATTGAAATAATTTATTACTGAACTACGTAGGTAATAATAAAAAGTGTAGCCAAACAAATAGGTTTTCTTCGTAAATACATTTTATGTGCTGTCGTAAATGATTATTAGACGAAACTTTCTGAGTATAATAATAATATAATAATTGAATCGGCGTATCGCATTTTGCATACATTATACATGCAAATTTCCAAGTCGATTAGAACTTATGTGCAGCGGCTAACCCTCGAGGGTATACCTATATATAAAGGAAAGTTGTACGTATATTTCAGAAGATGTTTGTATTTCTGCTTTTTCTTTCGGCCTGTAATAACCTTCAGTACACGTGTTTATATAGGTACCTTTCATTATAATATCTTAGAGATCTCGATAAGTTTTCGATAACTTCTTCGTTTTATCGCCGTCTGAATTAACATTTTAATGTGGTACATTTCACATGATCCACATCGCAATATACGAGCGATAGTTATAAAATATGTTTAATCCTATCGCTTTCGTTTTACATATGTTGTTATAAATTATCCTGTACATCGTCAAATGGCCGCGATGACTTTTATATTGTAATTTCGTTCACAAGTAATAATATAATAACGTTGCTCGCCGACCGCTACAGTCAATAATACTAAAAAAAAACTGTTGTATGTAAGGTACAGTGGTCCGACGATCATATTTGCGCGCACACATATAATATTAAAAAAAACGTCGTATTGCCGAGCAGTCGGTCGACAACCTTTTTTTTCCCCTTGCCTCCTTGGTGTTGTTTTGCGCAACGCGCGCGTGCGACCACGTCCGTGCGATATTCTCCGGCGGGGGAGACGTTGATATAATTTATAACCCACTTAACGGGGGGAGGGGCAGGGAGGGAAATAACCAATAATAAAAGGGTACAACGAAAAAAATGTCGAGACAATGGAACACGGCGTACGTGCGTGTACACACATTTGTGGTGCATATATAATAATTCATTTAAATAATGATAATAACAATAATCGCCGTATATTATTATATTACACTTGCTGCAACAATACACCGTACACATGTACTTTCTCTCTTTGCGTCTTTGCGCGTGTATATACCAACTAAATAGCCCCGTCGTATATATATATATACATAATGTTGCAGTCGTAGGTGTCGCACGCGCCTCGACGATATTATTACATTATTACTTTATCCTTCCGCCCCCGCCGCCAACGACGTATACAGTACCCGTCGACCGTCACGCTTAGCCTTGACACTGGTGTATCATAAATATTATTTACTCGGACCTATCTGCGAGAGCGGCAGACCCATCGTGTAAATTATCTATACACGTTTTCACATCGTTCTGTTATATATGTTGAACAGAACGCATAAAATATATCCGTGACGTAAGGAGAAAAAAGAAGTCGAAAAATCCTGCGACAAAAGCGCGTTTTTCGTGTTATTCTGAGGTGTGTTCCGTTAAAAAAAAAAACAAAAATCATAGTTACACTACCGTCTACACTCATCTAATATATGTATAATTTCGTGGCGAATGTTTTCTTCTTGAAACTCACAAGTTCTGCTCGTAATATAGACACGGTAGCACTGCGTGCCAATATTATGCTAACGAGTCATCGTCTCCTTGTATCGGTAACCATGACGGGGATCACCGCTGCACTTGACGATGGCAATAATATACGAACGCGTAATATACGTTAAATAGATGCGTATTATGAAATTCGTACAGGGTGAATCGTTTCGACGGTAACCGGTAAATATAATAATCACTATTGAACATTTTAAACTCTAAATCTGTCGCAGTAATTGTGTAGCCGCGAAAAGTTGTAATATTATGCAATGTCATAGAGCGGCTGTGGTAAACTGTCTATCTATATATACGTATATTATAGAGTCTGTGTAATAACTTAGTTATTGTACAACATTATAATATTGTACAATTTCAACGGTCAAGAATTCGAGATACTAATAAAATAATTTTACGAACAATTGTTATAGATTACATATTATACAGACCAAAACATAGACACTGAGTTTTTCAAAATTTGTATGTTCATATTGTAATAAAATTAAATTAAGATGTATTTTTCAAAAAAAAACCAAAGGTTGCTTATTTTACTAAGCCCCGACAATTATGATTTCTAAATGCATTTAAGACTCAGGAGAGTTAACGTGATTATTGTAACCTTCAGATACCTAACGTAAACCCGGGAGAGTCCACCATCACAATTATTGCCCGTTGTAGAACATGTAATTATTAATTACATGCGGGTAATCGTTTTGAAAATCAAAAGTGCTGACATAAACGTATATGTCATACGGTGAAAGAGATGAGCGATATTATAATATAGGATTCTTGTGCAAAACAACCGTTTAAAAACGTACATGTCTTTAGAGAGTGATCGGTTCACCGTTCATCCTGTTCACGTAATCTTCTGTGAGTAAAATCGTTCAATACACGCGGTATTTTACAACGTGGATGGGCATGAGGCAAGAAGGGGGCTGGAGAGAGAATTGCGACGACAATGCGCGCCAACCGGTTGCCGTTCGGGCCGGGAAGAGCTGTCGGAAAACGCGCACACGCACGTACACTGTTATACGGCCGCCGCCCGCTGTTAATTTGTATTAATTAGATAGAAAGAAATCCGTGTATGTGTGTGTGTATGTGTGTGTGTGTGTGTGTGTGTGTGTGTGTGTGTGTGTGTGTGTGTAGTGTACAGCAGTAGTAGCAGCAATAGTACTCGTGTATTGTGTATATAATACATATTATAATTATTGAACTCTCTGGCCGTTCGCCTCGCGGAAAGTAATAATGATAATAATAATAATAAAAATAATGACTATAGTAATTATTACGCGCGCTCGGTGTGTGTAGCATTTTATACGGAAAATCGCTTGCAGACGATTGCGGCGGACGCGTGCGCACGCGAAAACGATGGGCCATCGCTTCTTCGCACACACCGACTATATAATATTGTATACCGATTGTACTATTTATAATCACATTAGAAATATAGCACGTATAACGCATATTACACAGTATGTTTGCTGGGGCTTAAAATTGTGTGCATTACGTCATTACGACGCACTTTCTGTGTAGTAAAAATATTTCCTGTCGTCGATTAAACGGAAAAAAACAGTTTCAAAATGTAAGTGTGTGCAATTGGAAATATAAATATATGGATTATCTTCATCATTAATATAGCAGAAGTCATATCACATAGTGCCATATTCTGATATTCATGCAACGAGACATTTGTTCTAGGCCCACCGACAACAGCCATACAATATTATTTATATGCGTATTTACTATAATTTTGGAGAAAGATAATTTTTTGTAAAAAAAAAAAAAAGATTTTAAGTACATTAAATTCGTATTTTGTTGTGGACCCGTCATTTTTATCGTGCCCGTGAACTGGTAAACATCCTGGGCCCGAAACTTGAGAGTACACACGAGTACTTACCACATTAACAATTATTTAAAATCCTTAGTGTGGAGTACGAAATAAATTGCCAATCTCAGTCCCCGGCAAGGCAGTGCGTATACGTCCAACACAGGCTCGTGTAATCGTGCATAATAACGATGACAACAGCCAACGGTTCTCTATACTGTCTGCGTACAGAAACAGCACGGCGGTGGCTCGCGTTTACGCGCAAAAGCGATAATGTGCGTTGTTATTGGGTATATATATTTTTATGATAATATTGTCGCTTTCGTCTCGGATATAAATAATTAATGTGTCCGTTTATCGAATCGTTTTGAATGATGTGCGCGCGCCGTCGCCCGTCGCTGCAGCATTGCGACCGTGTGATTATGTAATACGTGGGTTTATTGTATACACGTTTGTATGTGTGTGTGACGACGAAGATCTAGACGAGAATATTATGATATAGGTAACGGCAATACATTATGAAATATGGTGATTGTAAAATTCTACTGATTTTAGATAGTGTTTTCAAGATTTTTCTCTTTTGTCGCGCGTTTTACGATTACCTACACATTCTTTTTTTTTCGGCTCTTGGACATTCGCGTCGTGTGCGTTAATGTTGCCATTGATCCGTTTTCTTGCAGACATGACGTATTGCGGTATACTGTGTGCCGGATTTACATTTATCACTCAACTGCCGATACATGGCTATTAGATTATTATAATCCAAGATTTCATTCGAAATACGCGTACTTGTTTACGATTAATATTAATTGATTTATCCTCTTCTGTATAAATAACAAGAAATAATCAAAAGAATTAATTGAAATACGTTTCTAGCGCTTCGCTTAGAATCCAAAACTGCAGTAAACGTGTTTTTAAAAAAAACATTTTTGGACTCGACTGTGCTGCATAAAAACATCAGCTGTGAATCGTTGTTATTGTTTATATAATAACACAAAAAGGAAAAATGTCTATAGACCAGAGATGATCCTTAATATTATGCTACAGTTGGTTCTATTTTTACTTGTATTATAATAGTTAGATATATCTATAACACGTACGGACCAGATTGTTGACGTTTGGTGTGATATTATCATTTGTTCATTGAACGATTTATTTATAGTCGCATTATTTTGTAAGTATATATTCGCATAATATTTATTTATTACGTATTTAATGTTTTCAAAATTGTACAAAATATTTACAATCGTTTTCGCGTATTTAAATACAAATATTTGTCGCGAGTAAGACGACTTTTTTTTATATGTATCCATTGTTTTGGTACTACCTATATTCGTTTATAAGAATTTATACTTTTGATTTACGTTAATTTGTTGGAACACAAATAATTATTGTAAAATACCGAATTTCGGAAATAAATGACCGTATAATCGCCCAAGTGGTTTAAAAGTATGTCGGAGCCCAAATCGTTACAATAGTACAACATATTACTTATATTTTTATTTCGATGTATTTTATTGCGGTTACGGGTTTTTCGTTTTGCCAAGCGAATAATTTATGTTTTTCAACAAATCACTGTAATATTTCTAATTTCTCTATGCTGTCTTTGTAAAAAAATAAAAAATTTACGATTTTTTACCCCATTCGTTATTAGTTTATTACTATATCGAAATAAAAAGCGTGTATTTTTGTTTTCACGAACACTGGAATCTATGATAATTAATAATAAAAATAATGTCGATACTTTGTTCGGAAACCATCTTTCTGCTGATGCTCGCCGTCGTCTAATCTTATGACACGTCCGATGCAACTGGGTTTCCACGGTCTGATAAGCGACAGACACCGCGTCATACACAGTTCTAGTTCATTAAACCGTCGTCGGGATCCACGCACACACACAGTAGGCGCCATTGTATCCGATTTTTTCTCACTATTTTCGATTTCCCTCTCGACTAGAGACGCGCACGTTCATTATATTATTACCGTGGTCGATGTCGCGATAGTGAACCTGACGTGTGGACTTTGCGCGAAACCGAGAGTATTCGTTCGCAGTTCATTCATGCATTCATCATAGTATGGTGTGTTGTGGAACGACATATCATTATTATATACTATACAGAGCATTCCGTCGTACGCATACAATACATATCTATACCTATAACATAACATATTATACGTTAATGACTTAAAAATTCTCGTCTCGGATAGCTATTATAGGTACATACACTTTTATACTACCTACGGCAGACTGGACGGTTACAGTTATGGTATTATATAAGCGGGAGGATGAGTTTTTTTCTACCTTCCTTCTTACTCGTATGATATTATACGAGTATATATATATAATACATATTCAATAAATCCCCTCCCGCCTTTGCACCGCATTGCTTCAATGCACCGGATGATGATCTCTTAAACCCCTGCACGACGACAACGTCCTACATGACTTCTCCATATTGTTTTACATAATATAATATAAAATACGTTGACCTTTGTTGTTGTGTGCCTTGTGTGTGTTCAGTTCGTTTATTTATTTACTTGTCTTTGTTCGGGTATATACCTATACTCGACCGACCACGACAAATCGCAAACGGACAACGGTGCTGTTGCTGCTGCTGCTGCTGCTGCTGCTGCTTAACATTGTTGAAAACCTGATTTTCAAACTCCACGCGCATACTATTCCGCCCCGTTTTTTAATCGCGCGCGCCTCTAATCCGTCTGAACGTCGTATTTACTACTCTGTTCGGGGAGGTTGGTGACCACTGACAACGAATCGGCGAGTGCGCACCCGTATTTTATTATAATGCACAATACTCGCAAATTCACGGTGTTCCATGAAACCCGACCGATGTCTATAATGCGATTTTTTCCATACCATCGCGATGCGCGTTTCTCATTTTAATCCGATCGTGTTATTTTGAATTATATACTTATTAATTATTATACTTACGCAGCGCGTTGTTTGCACGTAAAAGCTTTTATCAGAATATAGTGATTTGTTAGAAAACAAGCAATAATATTAGTCTGTAATGACTTGTCCTTATATTGCTACAGTAAAAGGTATACCGTTGTTGTTTGTACCGCGCATAACGATTAGTTTGCGTAGAACCCACCGCGGTGTTGTTTTGTTTTACCGAATATGTTTATTCCTTTTTGCAGTCGAATTCAGATTTGAGTAAGATTTCTTAGTAAACTATAATATAACATGAATATTGGCCATTACTTTTATGTATGCGTACATATGAATACACGATTAACGTATAATATATTAATTAATAGGTGCAGTGTTCAATTTTTCTTGGTCGTACACCACCGGAATTATTTTCACCGATCTATATCGAATAGCTGTACAAGAGTGGTGTGACATTTTTTTTTTGTGGACTATAATGGGTGTTATGTGAAATTTTCTAAAACCACATTTATAGGTATGGTTTTTATACGAAATGAAATCAGTTTTACTTTATTTCGGATCACGTTTAATACTGTATGAAAATCTTATTGTTTTGAAAAAAAAAAAAAAATAATAGTACGCATACAAAGAACGTCTCAGAAGTCGACTAAACCAGCACACGCGTTCTGCGATGCGTTTTCTTAAATATTCTCATACCTTCTGGTCTTTGCATTTCACTTGTTATACATATAATATATCCGAGCATATCATTACTTCATATTATGTACATATTATATATACGTACATGAAGAGTTATTGAGAAATCAATGGAGGATTCATTACCGCACAGTAGGTGCTCATAAATATATTGAATACTTGTATGATGTGTGTTTTCCATTCGATCAATATTATACGCTCGGAGGATACCCGTTTGGACGAGATCTTTGTAGTGGATGTTACAACAGGTCGTCGACTCAATGACGTGCGGATAGTCATTGCAAGGAGACTTGTTGCGCGCGCGCGTCGTCACCGGGTAGGACAATCAGTAGCCGTCGAAACAATCGTCCGGAATGCAATGCTAATGCGGTAGTGTTGGTTTTATCGTACCCGTCCTTACCCCCTCCGCCGCGCCAAAAAATATCACGGCGCGATTGGTCGCCGCACATCGAATTATAATAATTTTTCGCAAATTTAATTATACGTATGTGTAATACATTATGTGGTGTAATATTTAAACGATTTGTGAAATTCTCGAGGAAAATAATCTGACGGTGGAGCACGTGTCCGCAGCGGCGGAGGAAGGTCAAGGAAGACCGGGCCGTACGCGTCCGATATTGCCCTACAGCATTACGTGAGATAACACCGGGCGTAAGAAAATTAATCATGTACACACACGCACGAACGGGAAAGAGTGTGTATGTACGTGTGGTATGTGTGTGTGTGTGTGTGTGTGTGTGTGTGTGCGCGAGAGAGAGAACACAAATGGCTTGAATCTTTCGATACTCCTGTTAAAATGGCTAAATTGAGTCATCTCTTTTCGAATTTCCTTCTTCGCGGTTCGGCGCACTCGTACACGCCACGTTTGTGTTTGTTTTATTGAACTGCATCACTTATGCGTATTATAATATTATAGTTTAAAAAATTATATATTGTTCTTGTTACGTTCGTTCGACCGTGAACGACTGGTCCATTTGTGGATGCGTATAACAATTGCCTACGTCTGTTATAATATATGTGTATATAGTATTATACAGCATACACGCATGTGCACCGGAAAACCGATAATTCATGCAAATTTATTACAACGCTCGCCGGTCGACGTAGGACTTTTTCGGGCTCTCTGCTACATCCACGTTTTGTTCTTGTTATACTGACGCCCGTGTATGTAACATTAAACTACTATAATAACCGTCGTTAACAACGACGACCAGCACCGTGTATTCGAGGTGCTCGTCATCATTTCGGACGAGATTCGTCCACCGTTTAATTGACCCGTTCTACGAGACTCGTCATGTCTGTATTGTGATCTGTGTCAAAGCACTGTGTTTTTTTTCTTCCTTTTGCTCGGATTTGATTAAAATACCGCGTGCATTCGACCCCGATTAGATTTTATGCGTTTACGCATAAACATATACCTAATGCAAATACAGGTACTATATATATATATATATATATATATAATATACACGAGGAAGACGTGACCGAATTTCAGTGCGATTGAATATTGGATGTATTATTGCTGAGTTAAAACATACATTAAAATGCAAACGAGAATATAAATAAAATATTAAAAACACACGGTAGAATACCTATATAATTACTTATTCGTATTGAATTATTTTTTTTTATTTTTTTTTAATTAAATAAAATCCACGGCAACGACGGCCATTGAATAATTGAATTATATATATCCTGAATATTATATTAGTGAAATACGGTCGTTCATACCAGTATTGTTTTGTAAACTGTTAGTGCAAGAAAACACGTTTAATTAACGCGGTACAAATTTTTATACTAGAAAGTAATAAAAACGTTAAATATATTCAAATATTCAAATCACGTTTAAAAATAAAACCGTTTCATTTATGTAATGGATTTAGTCGGAAATGCAAATAAATATCACACATTCCCACGTAACAATCGTAATCATATATGGACTTTTTAAAAGAGAAGATTTTAGATTTCTTTATTTCTGCTTCAAATTATCTGAACATTTGCAAATAATGTATTATTTACGGGTAGTGCATCTAGATTAAAAAATATCTCGCATAATGTTTAATTTTTATCGTTAGCGTTTTGGAAAGCTTATAAATAAATTCAGTGGCTGCGTGAATAGATATTTTATGATTCGGTGGTTTCATGTGGAGAGCTTTGGATGAATTTGGAGAACAATTAATAATTTTTTATTAAGAATAATCAATTATTGATTATACTAACTATATTTTATTACGAATACGTATAAGATATAACTAATGTATATCTTGTTTTTAGTTCTATAAAGGTACATAATAAAAAACTTTATTTAGATAATATACTTCGATCTACAGAAAAACGCGTCACTGCGGATCATTGAACTTGCAATTAAGTACGGTTTTTAACGTATTTTTTTTGTCTGAAAAACTTCGCAATTATTCATTTGTTCCCCCGTGTGTTATATTTGAAGAAATATTATTTTGTGGTTTTATTGTTTCGCGTTAAGTTTCAATTTTTAATTTTACACCACTCGAAAAGTCAAGACACTACACTACATCATAATCATGTACACATTTTGCGGTTGGTAGCGAACGTTGCTGAAAAATAAAATAATCCCACGAACTGGAATCAACTTATTAATCCATATATCTGCTGAACTAATTATGAATGGGGAAGTAAAAGGCTTTTATGGAGTAATGATAACTTTTTAATCAAAATCAACTAACTGTAGCGGGTAACGTCATAGGTACGTCAAGTACATTTTTTTAATTCTAGTTTTGGTCGGTAAATGAACAATTTTTATACTTGAAATACATTTTTGATTGATTTGAACTTTCTCGTTACTCCACTGTCCAAATTTTTAATAAATTAAATATGTTGTTTTATTTTTAGGTAATATATGTTTAAGTATGTAGGTTTACTAACAGCCACGTTAATACGCGTTGAATGGAAACAATTGCTTTTGTTTTACGTGAAAAAAACGTCTGCAACTGATTAAGTTAATGACAAAAACTACTCGTGGCAATTACGTTGACAATTTAAAACTTGTCTTTGTCATTTTACAGTGTAGTTACTATTTGCAAATAGAATAATACCTATATTATACTTAGGTATGTGTCATGTTATGTTGTCTATATTTATAAAAGTCAAATAATTATATTAATAACTAATAGTGTATTAATTAGTAATGTAATTAAAAAAATAGTATTTTTTCCTTCTGTTTTTATTCAATGTGTTTAGGAACGCACATAATATACTATAGGTATATGTTTCTTAAGATGAAAACGGATTTAATTCTGTTAATGGGCATATGAAAAATTATGTTTGAATTATTCGTCACAACCGTGTTTACCATATACATTTGGAATACCGATTTAAGTATATATATATATATATCATAATAAGCATGTATAATAGATGAACCCGTACACGTTTTGAATGTGTCAACCGAGTGTACCGTCGAGAAACAAAACAAATACAATTTTGAACAAATAAATCATGGTGCAGAGAAAAGAAAAGCAGCCTTGTTACATGTGTAAAATCGTCGAGCGAATGAGTCGTATGTATTTAATTGTAGTCGTAGTCGGTGTACGATATCGTTTCGCCTGGGTATACGACGATCAGATACGCAATGCACATAAATATAATAATATGCGAGTGCGCACACGTTTTAGCGGCGGCACGTCGGTGATTGCATTCTGTTTATAAATTAAAATCGAACTTAAAATACACATAGTTCTAAGTCGTGTGACCGAGGCATTTATTTTTTAACATGCGCGTGTGTATTATTATTATAATAAAGAGTGTAAAAATCGTGTTTGCTGCTCTTGTTCGAATCGTGTAGATCCTTATCCCGGTGCAACGCTGCAGCCGATCAGATCGAAAACGCATTTACACGATAACGACATATTACAGGTACGCGCGCGTTCCGGAGAGCTTATGGTTTACGGCATCCACACCGATGGCTACACACTACTATGTGCATTACATATTATAGTTTAGGCTGTTCAAATAGTCTTTTAATTTGAAATTTTTATACATACGGTGATAGGTATATAATAATATATATAGACACGCTGTTTATTTATCTGATTCACTGATTTGCTTGGCTTATTGTCCTCTGTATAAATAATGTTAATTATAACTATTCGATTGTTGCTAAGTAAATCGTCGGTCGTATACGTATAAGTATAATATACGCGTTCTGTACGGAGAACACAGATCAGTAGTGCGATTATGTGTGCGTACATACTGCTACAAATACGTATAGTATTATACATACTGTGTGCTGTAACGTTAATGCCCTATGGACAAAATTTGATCTATATTATTGTATTTGTTAAAACACTTCAAATTTAATATAAATCTATTCGGGTCGATCTAATATTAATTCGGCAATATTTCGAAATCGGTGCAAAGCGAGGAAGCCAGTGACGTTCCTTTGATTATAAGAGGACGGGGACCGGGGCTGTATAGAAATGTAGCTATACATAATATATGTTGACTAACAATAAAAATAATAAAGAATTTAAGTATTTATTTATTGCTTTTTTCTATTATGTTCGTGTTAAACATTCTGCAGAAAAGTTTTAAAAATTCGCGAATTTCTTCTTTTGGATGACATGTAATGTTTAAAACGTTATAGTATACTTCGATATAACTTAACATTTTTGTGTAAGAGAGAACTGTGTTCTGATCTGAATTGTTGTTCTTGCTCACGTTGTAATTATACGATTATATATTTATATCTATGTAGTGATATAGGTAACGTTCAAATGTATTATAATATTACACCACTAGACACAAATTATGCATGAATGTGTGCGAAGTGATAGTCCGACACGGAAATATAACTTTCATCAATTTTGTGAGTACCTAATATTTCCAGTATAAAATTGTTATAATTTATTCAGACTTTGAAAACTCGGTACATTGGACATGTCATGGATAATCTGCTGGTTGATAAAAGATGTTACAAATTACGTGTGATGTAGAAGATTGCATTTAAGGAATGATTTTTTTTTACTCAATTTATAAGCGATAGAAGTAATATAATATATAGTATTATAAGAAATCAACTATAAGATGTAAAAACAGATTTTAGTCTAGAAAGTGTTCGATACTTTTTAATTATAAACTTGAATGAAATTATTCAACAAAAATACCACTTAGAACCCGTCGTACTATACAACTAACATTATATAGTTTTAAGGATATTGTTGATTACTAAAATTTATTTTACGAATACTTGTTTTATAGTACTATGATATTGATGAGTTAAATTTTAATCATTTATAACATCAGCATTACTTTTAAATCCCATATAGTTATTCGTTTACTTTGTTTATAATCTAAAATATTAAACCTATTACACACTGACTATTCGTTTCCAATGGAAAAATTACATCTTACGGTTAAAAAATAATTTTTCACTGGGTTCTAACCAAAATATCACGACTGTATTGGTAATGTACCCGATTTGGACATAATATGCTCAATGAAAGAATTCGATATCCAGTTTCTAATTGAGGAGATTTTAAAGTCCAATTTTGGTCACAAACGAGTTAAGGTCATTTTGTCGTTTGATTATAATCATTTATCAATAATTGTTTTATCCTTGAAGATCAATAGAATATTATCATATTATTTCTACAACATGTATAAGACTTTAAGAATTAAATAGATTGTATTGTTTTTATTTTGACTTGTTATACGTACATTATCAATAATCTGTTTGTTTCCTGGGAAAATTATGTTTATCAATATTTAATAATTTCAATTATAACAATTCTAAGTCTTTGGGATTATACACCTACTATAAAAGGTCTACTGGCATAAATAATGATTAATAAGTATTTACTAATTCGTAATTTTTATCCGGTTAAATAAGACGAGATGACATTTGTTTAGTTAACATTTAAAATATTTTTTTGAACGCATACAACAACGTTTTTATAGTTCTTGTACAATTTATTGTATATGCTTATTTGATTTTCGAATAAATAATATTTATACCTAAAACATCCTGTTTTGTAAGAATCGATTGAGAATAAAATATATTTGTGTTCTAGTGTTAATGATATTTTAGTAATTATATTTTATGCTAAAACATATTAACAAATCAATTCTCGAGTATTATTTAACATAATTACGTATTAGCATATTATATTATATGTTATATTACTCGTATATTGTATTAGTATAATATAATTATGCTCATAAAGTCATTGCATAGCTAGAATAAAAACATCGTAGATATAAGGAGTCATTTGCAATACTGGTAAGTTTAAGATTTTTTCAATGTTTACTTTCTCAGAACAAAATTGTATCACCTAAAAATGTAGAACTAATCGTTAAAAGGTTTTAAAAAATGTAGTCAGAATATTCGATCAAATATATGTATATTACAACAAAAAATAATCTAGTTCAGTGTGTTTCGTCTGATTGCTAACGGGTTGCTGTGAGTAGAGTAATTATTATTACAATCCTAATCAATTACTTTTCCGCCTTCTGCTCCCCTCGCTCTCTTATTACCGACAAACTGGTTTCTCGTGGGTTTGGTATAGGTAATAATGGTAGTATACAATGATTAGCCGCGACCAAGCAAAAAAAATACAACTGGCTCATGATGAGTTTAACATTTGTCTAATCGTTCAGGTACACCTGTTTTATTACTCTTGTATACCTATATAATATTACTATTTACTACAACATAGTTTTGTGGTCAACTCTAATTAAATTCACTTTTTTTTCTATGTTATCGATCTCTGATCAGAAGATATTATTTGTGTTAAGTAGGTAGCTATTTCGATTTATTTGAAATAAATTTTATTTGTTTTGCGGTTTAAACTATTTTTCAATAATAATAATAATAA
The DNA here is from genome assembly GCA_025469195.1 of Chaitophorus viminalis. Taxonomy (NCBI): domain Eukaryota; kingdom Metazoa; phylum Arthropoda; class Insecta; order Hemiptera; family Aphididae; genus Chaitophorus; species Chaitophorus viminalis. The sequence continues at coordinate 40,228 of JAIPRK010000224.1, forward strand.
TATATCATGTGGGTAGCCTCCTGTATATTCTCCTGAATTTTTCCGAATTTTCAACTAAACAGATACTTTAGTTATTATTTTTGGTCTTAAAATGTTTTACACAATCATTAAATACCTACTTTCAAAGTAACTAAAATTTATTTATACTCAAATCATTTATAAGTTATAAAATATAAGTACCAATAATTTAGGAATACAAATCCGATCCAGATATAAAAGTAACATGATGTCGATATTATTTCTCTACAAAGATAATCAATGAATCATATAATACTCCTATACTTCTATGTTTTTGGGTATTAATATAAATTATTATAATATTTAGGACAATTCCATCGTCTTGGAAATGCGAGATAGGTTTGAAATGTTTTTTCATGTGCCCAGGTTGAAAACATTTATGTTATTTATGTTAAAATATTTGTACAAACATCTCTAAAAATATGTAGGTACATAATAATTATTGTACTTCTTTTAAAACCACAATCAAGAATAATAGGTGTATTTTACAAATTACTGAAAAAAGTAAGTAAAATTAACAACGTTTTTTTTTAAAAGATATAACTGGGTTTTAGTTTTTAAAAAAGCTTTTATAAAAAGAATCTTTCTCCCATTATTATTTCATAAAATGTAGTGATGCTGTAATAATACATAATACATACGGTTCCTATTAATTATAATGTCTAAATATTATTTCTCAATTGAACAAATTTTTGTTTTGTAAAACTACATAAATTATACGTTATTAACTCAGTAACCTCGGCAGTCGAGTATTATGCTGTGTTTGATGTAGCTGCGATAGATATCAGTAATAATTCTAAAAACCAATTATTCATTCACTTTTTTTTATTTTTTTATTTTTAATTCTTTATCGCTTCTACATTTTGTATCACCTTTTAATAGAATTGTTGTTTAATGTCTACGGCTTGTGAATAGTTTTATTTTTTATACAATTTCCTCTATTAGGTGTGCACGCCTCAGCGTTCAGAGAGCTTAATATATATACAAATATTAAATGTAATAATCCAGAAAAACATTACCATCCGCATATAAACCATAACGTCATCTGAACGTTGTAGGTACATCGTATGCGGACAAATGAACAATCTCCTTCAATGCGTATTGTGCACGTATATATACGTACATTTAAATGCTTTTTCTTACACGGGATTGTTCGTAAATATTACGTAGGTACATTAGAACATTGTTGGCCATTACGGGCGTGAGTACATTTATATTAAGTTAATAATATGATGTTGTAGTGTATATGAACTGTGTAAGGGCTGGGTGGTGTGGCCTTTTCACAATGCACACACACACACACACATACACAAACATTTATTCACGTATGCACGTATATTATACATATATTATAAAATTTATATCTGGTAAATAATATATTGTAAGTTGCGTTTATATCAAACGGTGTCCGAGCAATATACGTCGGATAATGATTTTTTTTTACTATTACGTTCACGCGTGGTCTTAGCAGCGGACTCGTGCATTATAATATTACTATTATTATGTGTATAATATTATTATGTTCTATATGCGCGTTCTGTGCGGTGGCGGTGACGACGAACACGATTAACGACTGTGTCGGAGATTAAGGACCCGTAAGAGACGTTGCACTCGCTTTTATGTACATATATACATATACATGTATCGCATGTATAATACCGTGTGTAATAATAATAATAATAATAACAGTATTATATATACCGACGGTTTTGTTTACCTGTTGCAGAGTGTATCGCTAAATTGAAAAAAAAAAACAGCCACCGGGATCGCAATCGGCAGTGAACAATAATTTTGTCATAACGAAGAAAAACGTTGCTGTGACTGTTTAACGAGTGAGTACTACTTATTTTATACATATAAAGCAATATGGCAGCGTTGTAAATATTATGTTTTAACAGTGAATATTACGTGGATTAATTTCTGCCATAAATGCATAATACAGTTTTCAAATAATAATTATGACCTGCATGATCCGCAGCAGCTACAATGCTGCCGAAAGTGGTAAATCGCATTAAAATTTGAGACGCACTCACCAGCCATTATTTACGTATAGAGTATTTTTTTTTCGTTCCTTGTCACAAAATTGGACACACTCGACCAATCACTTACAATTTTATGGAAATTTATGATTTACGGAAAAGTTTTTTATAAAATATAATTACATTTCCTGTGTGTATAGATAATTTTAATTCGGATTACACTTTAAATCGGTTTCCAATATTATATTACCTAATAATATTTATTTTTTATTCGAAATAATTTAACGCCTGTACATTTAATTTAATAATATAATACGTTATGCGTACTATAGCAAAATCAATAATTTCAATATCATATTATCATTTATCAATAATTCGGATATCTAAACGCATTAAATGAATATATAAGGTTTCGACGTTTTTTTTAAAAACAAACATTACGTATTCATCGCACTCTCTGCTGCCGTAGGTAAAACATTTTTCCAAACAAATCCGATGTTAAAATATCTATAACGCGTATGTATTATATACGTACACTTGGTTTACATAACATCATGAGTGGTGATCTCTAAACGCGTAATTTTATCAGCCATCGTGACTCGTGTGTACGGCTAATACGCGTATACACAACTGTGTAATTTGAAATATAATAATATGGAACGGAGTTGAGACGAAGGTAATTTGGATTACATGTTTCATTTTGCTACTATAATATACTACCGGCTATTACTCGCCGTTCACGACCAAACCAATTAGGTTTATCGGTGGGATAGAATAACGTAATTTAGCAGCAGCCGGTATCCAAGCAGAGAATTGATCTATGTCTTTCCATGTTATCACTTCGTTCTGTCTGATTCGACGACTTATACGGTTCTATAAACTTTGACATTTTCCGATTGTAGTTGTATAATAACGCGTAAAATTATTATCATTTTACAATGTATAACTGCAGTTTCCTAATTTCGAACAACGCCATATTTTTCCAAACGAGTGCTTGCTCGGAGAAATATGTTATTTCATTATTACACGGATTATAAAATATCTAGTTTTGTTTCATTCGATCGACAAAACTAACCACACTTATACGCACGATAGTATGGGTGGCGTAAGGTATATTATAGTCAATAATTGTTGGCCGGCCACAGTGTGATAATGGTCCCGGATAATGATATAATAACATCACGTCCAATGCGCCGTTCTATTTATTATTGTTATTACTACGGAGTGCGGGTATCTATCGATGTATATAATATAATAACCGATTAATAAAGCAACAAAAACAGTGTTAAAACGACGTCTCAATGTAGATATATATATCATTTTCTTGAAGTACATTGTTATTATCGCGTCATACCTAAGCACGAATTTGTTATTGATATAGAACCTGCAACTGTCTCGTGCCATACAAATGAGTTACTGTCGTGTAACTTTCGTGGTGTAATGTTGAGTATGAAGCGTATAGGGTTTCTCAATTTTCTGGGAAATATGTTGGTTAAGTTACCTAAGTGTAAAAACGGTGAATAAACCGTATACGTATGACGTATGAATTCAACAGTTATAATTTTTGTTTACATTTATTTTTATTTATATTTTGTTTTTGTCATGAGGTACTCGATAGTTTACGCGCTATGCGTTAGATGAGCAATTAGAGTAGAAACTAGAATATCAGTTGGGTAGGTGCGTGTTATTGTTATACGGTCAAGACCGCGTATTTTTATTTTCTAGGATGCAAAAATAACCAAATGAATAGGAAGTCCCGAAGACTAAAAATTATATATTTTGTCTTTGGGAAACGTTTTGTTATTTTATCGATGTATTTTTACTCGATCTAGTATACACAGTAACACGCTTTATCCACGGATAATATCTCACAATAATGAAAACATTACCACCATAATGAACACATTGTATATATAATATATAATTTCATCGACAGATAAATTTGTAAATTTTTTTCTCAATAACTGTTTTACAACGAACGAATTGAATGTACCTAACCTAACCACCAACTATCCGCTAATGGGTGGGTTTCACTTTATGCCTGAGAAATATATTAATCGAGTGTAAGTACTCGTCAACACTTGCAAAGCATGATACCAAAATTTGCTAAACAATAAATGCTTATAGGTACTAATAAAAAGAAAAAATAATTACACAGATGTGTTATACACAGAAGGGGTAGTCTTATAAGTTATTAGTATATCAAAAAAACGTGACATGTACATCCATCATGGAAATTGAGTGTTCTGCACGTATTATCATATGCGAGATTTTCGGTTTTACGTATATGGAAAATAATAAAAGAAAATACATGTATATATAATACACTAAAACTGCTATTTCCATGTGATACGATATGATATTGTGTGTGTGTGTGTGTGCGTGTGTGCGTGCGTGCGTTTGTTCCATATACCAACAAGGAAATAATGATCTTGAAAGTCTTGAAACAAATCGATAACGAGCTGTAACACGCATGTAACCCAATAGCCGTGACCAATTGAGTAGCTTACATTTCGTTACTGTGCGTACAACTACCTTAACGCGTAGCGTAAACACATGTGCGTTTCCATTTTTATACGCATGGTTTTTACTCGTATATTGATTTTTCAACACATGATTAATTAAAATAATATCGAACCTACGTACTGTCTACTACACGCATAACAAAATTATATACCATTGTAATAATAATAATACGTATTCTGGTAAACATTACGGTTTATCAAAGAGAAAACAGACATAGTTGCATAGTTATTGTGGTCGAACTAATCGAAAATATTTTTGCGGACGACTGTGACTGTTCGAACGCAAGTTCGTTTGATCGTATAAAACTATCATAATTCATAATGAATATTTATATATGATTTTTTTTCTTCATACTATGGTTACCGAATATGTTTTTAAATATTAAATAATATTAACGGTTTACTCGCGTAATTTGCTATATATTAACACTATTAGGTACTATAAACTTTAAAAGATTATTGTTAAATAAATGTATCATATTAAATGTATACGATTATATGTATTACATTTATATCAGGTACCGCACTACGAGTTCTTTAAAGTTTAAAGGTATTAAGTGGGTAATGTTAATTAACATCAATTTCTAAACCGCCTAAATGAATAAAACACAAATAAAACACAAGGCTACGAACTTGTTTATCATAATTTATAGACATTGACAATCTAATCGATTTCCATTCTTGCGTGTGAACACACAATCTTGAAACGTTTCATCGTAATATTATTATGCTGACAAAATGTGATTACCATATATTTCTCACTCGAAGTAGCATTTTTTTTACTATTTCCAATCTATAGTTTCTCTTATCGTTGCAATACTTTGTATTACTTGTTTCAAACTTGAACTTCGGTATTATTTAAGTATCATAAAATATACACGTGTGCGTCATAAATTTTTATTAATATATAATTTAGAATACCATTCAAATATAATGTTTACGCACTGCTTAGCCACACTTCACGTTTCATATTTGTATTTAATCGCAATTACATATTATTCATATAATTTTTTTAACCATCTGGCATAACGATTTCCGTTGACGTTTAATAAAACAACCGGAAACGTGAAGTTGTATGTTTTCATACACCTATAATGGTGTCAAATACAAGGTTATCACTCATCATCATAGAGAGACCTCACTTTTTCTAATAGATTTTCCAGATTCAATGCGATAGCAGAGTGCTGTGCGTATACGGTATACTACATTGTGTTCGTACGCACGTTTATGTTTCGTAGTACCTATTATGCAGTATTTAAAAAATACCATTCGGACCGTATCCAATACAAATACTTTGGCTATTTTCACTACTTTATTTATTCATAAAATCATAACCGGTAATACGTTTAAGGTCATCGATTATATAAAACATAAAACCAATTTTTTATACCCCAAGTAACTTCAAAACTTTCAACCTCCGATAATAGGTTTTTTTTTTTAAAAAAAATGCTTTGTTAATAATAATTTTTTTACTATAAATAAAACTGAAGAGTGAAGATATACTATTGATGCACAAGGGTTGCCAAATTTAAAATGTTTTAAATTTATTTAATAACTAAGTTCAACTCACATCGTACATTATAGCTTATTACTTATTAGTAAATAATGTTATAGTAAATTAAATGAAAATTAAGTTCGTGATAAAGAAAAATATATTATTCATGAATATTAGCGTATGGAATATTAATACTGTAGGTTAAAGTATTCCAAATTATTTCTCTTATAACAGTAAATGAAGTAACTGTATGATAAAATATAATTTTATACGTATTGTTTTCAATTTTTTTAATAAATTACAATTGAATAACTGTTTTTTATAAATGATGTATGGATACGTTTAAAATTTAAAATTATTCAAAATGTACCATTTTACAATACAATGAAAATTATTTGAATTATAAAATTATTCTTATGAACCACGCGATGTATATCGTTTTTTTTTTTTATTATTATTGCAATATATTGTTGATATGATTCAAAACAACAGATGAAATTGTAATTAATAATAAAAATAACGAAATAGGTAATAGCTTCACCGCTGCGAATTAAGTAACATATATTATATATATATATATGTGTAACTGTATTACCGTGAAAGTGTCTTATACATATTAGATAACTTATCCGAGTGCCAATGTGTGTACATTTACACTTGCACTGGAAATAATAATATTGTGTTGAATTAATATGACATCTAATTAGAGCGCATGGATGAAAAGAGAGAGAGAGAGCAGAATATTTTTCACCTAATTTGGGAAATTTACACAAAACGTTTCCCTTTTTTTCTATTCTCACGCGTACTACTCATACTTACATAATCGAAATCTTGAAAGGAAAATAGTTCTCATACGGACATCACATTTTAACAAGGATGAGAATTATTTATAAACATATATGCAATTGTTTACCGTTTGGAGAGAAATAAAAATATGAATTCGAAATTACCTACCTACTTATGTGAACAATTTGATTGAAGCGGAGATAAATTGAAACATTTCTTTGATGTATTTAATTTTCTACAAGTAGGTACGATTTCTCACTTGGAGCCAATTCAACCGTTTAGTTAGAAACTGTTTTGCATCTATAGATACATAGATATACATGAAACAAACCTTTGATTATTCGGAGTGTCTCTCGTAATTTACTATGGCACACTTCACATGTAATCATCCAATATACGTCCGTAAGTATATACCAAACTGTATTATAATATAGTATAGTGATTTATTACGAATAACAACAAAATAAATGGCGTAATTCGGGTTTAGTAAAAGTGAGATTTTATATTTTAGCAATAATAATACTGTTAGTAATTTAAATTTCTACAGTAAACATGATATAAGTAAATGAGCTTCTATCAGAGAAATGGGGCGAGATGATAATAATATGGTCGTTTACCGTAAACACTCCAGTGTGTACCGATATTTTTACCCGTAATTTGAAAATTACATCAAATTGATCTCTGTACAAATTGTATTCTCATCATAATATAATCATAGTAGGCGTAGACGAATCAAACACAATGAAAAACGTTATAATACGGAGCTGTTCAAGTATTTCATCGAAATCGAAACTCACGAGTTTTTAATTCCAGTACAAATGCAGCAGATAGCCCTTAAGTATTAGGTATACATATTCAATTACTATTTGTTGAAAATAATAATTATAAACTATCAGTTTTTTTAATCGCAGTTTCAAAAAAAAAATGTTCGTTGTTTTTTGTTTTTTATCCAAACCGGAAAGTTTTGTTAGTGTTTTATTGACACATAGTTTGAATTCTAAATTCTAAACCCTTGATTCGAACGGTTCGACCGATCTTCATACTAATCGATCACGCAACATCCAGAAGCATAACCATATTAGCGGAGAATCGCGAATCGATGGCTGTAATTATAAATGCGTGAAAAAAAAAATGCACATCACATCGACGGCGCTACCTGGTATTACATGTTATTTTCTGTTCGACCGGCGGCGGTGCAATACATCATCCGTAAAATATCCACAAATGTCTCGTCGTCGACAATATAATAATAATTGTCCCGTGTCATTTCCCGTGTTCTTACGGCTCGTCGCGTCATCGTCACCGCGGCGGGCGGTGGCCGTACTAGTTTTATGTAAAACGCGCGTGCCCGTATGCCTACCGTATAAAAAAGCTACTTTATGCCCGATACTTTATGCTACTTTATAACCAGATTGTATTATTATATCATATGGCTGTTGTAAATAGGTTACCCATGCGTCGGCGTTCGTTGTTTTCCGCGTTGTAAAACGTATTTTTCTTTATTTTTCTTTCCGGCTGCAAACGTCCCGCGGACGCGGCGTATCGCACAGTCGACACAAGTACCTACCTGTGCATCGCGTTTTTTACACATAAGTACATACACAGTACAATAATAGCTGTATTATAATAATATTCACCATAACATCTTTACCCACTGGCATCCCCATTTGTCACGGATCGTTTTGCGCGCGATGTGTTGTAAACCGTCCGACGGAATCGGTCGATTACTATGTGCGTTTCGTAACAGCGCAACAGAAAATAACTCGCGTATATCCTATATGCCGCCGTATCATGTATGTATTATTATACGTTGTACGTAGCACTAATATTATAATATGATAATATGAGATATGTATATTGCATACACCTGTAATCGCGATTTGAATATTACGTGCTACAGTTTGCACCCGCATTTTTCCAAGACCAGTCATCGTTTGGTCAGACCGCGTGCGCTTGTAATAATATATAGGTATTCAACGCTGTACGCGTATCGTATATACCGATGTATAAAAACAATCGCCATATGTATAATAAAAAAATAATATTTCCATCGTATACCTCTATATACGCCTATATATATATATATATATATATTTATATACATACATACATACATTGGTTACTAGTAATTCGAGAATAGTTTTTTTTTTTTAATACCTACATATATATTATACAGTAAAATGTTTTTATTGCACGAGATCCACCGACGATCGTATCGTCGTAAAATCAATATTTTATTCACCAATTTATTATAAATATACGGTTTATAATGTTTCTAGTGCGATTTTATGTGCGAATAATCGATTTTATGTAAATTATTAATCGGGATAAAATAAAGATGTATAGTATATATTGTATACGCAAACTATGCGCATAATATGCTATATAGTATTATTATAATATAGTATTTATTATTATTATTATTAGTAGTAGTAGTAGGTAGAAGACTATATTATGTGAATAGTATTAAAAATCATGGCTTATCATTATTATTATTATATATTTATATTACGTTTAAAAGTTGATTTTGATGGCGAGAATATAATTTTATGTATTTAGCTGAACAATTTATTAAGTATATAATATCTACTCACTTTCGATGTTTAATAGTTTATATTTTTTAATACAATTTTTTCAAAGTTGTACTTTAATACTGCTTCTTCGAAACGTTGGTGCAAATAATGACTAAACTATTATAATATTTTATAGCGAACCCTTTTGAATGAGCTGCGGGACAATCTTCTTATGGTCATTTTGTCTATAATATTATGGTCTATTATTTTTAACGACATCGATACGCCCCCTCTTCCGCTAAAAAATATTTTTATTTTCTGTGACGAAATCAGGTCGTTGGGTACAAAACGTTTATGTCAAACACTCAAACGTCACGTAAAAACGAATTTCATATAGGTAAGTCGTAAGTGTCTGAAAAACGATTACAGCCTTGTACTATTTCGGTTTATTGTCATAAAGATAGTTGACAATAAAATAAGGTATGTGTTTTGTACTGAAATAGTAGGTATTATGACCATTTATACTTAATGTGATTCGCGCAATAATAACGAATTGTATTTTTAAAAAGCGGTGAAAATATTTTGAACAATAATTTTTTCTTTCGTTAATTTAAATGATTCGAATGTCTCTATACATGTTTAATGTCAATAAAAACGATTTACGGACTCGTAGATTTATTCAAATTATAATTCGATTATGGTTTGAATTTCATAAATTAGTATTTACGATACAATAGTATAGTAAAATTACATTTTAAAATCCATTTTGGTTTCTTTTATGATGCGGTCTGCATTCTCTAGCTCGAATTACCTATTATATGTAGGATATAATAAATTAATATTGCGCAAACATATTTTTATGAAGGTTTAACAAATACTTCCAACTACATGTGTTCTAAAATCATGTTCAATATTTTGGCTATTTCACTTTTTGTCACGTATTTCATACACATAAAAGAAAATGTGTGCAGCACAATTGCATAAGTATTATTATACTTGTGGTTCATTCGTTTTTCGCCTAGTAATAATAATAATAAGTTATCGTTTTTATTATATCGTTCTTTAATAATATTATTTCAACGTGTAGGTAAATCATTTCTAATCGTGGTTCTATTATTACGTCTTGACCATCATAAAGCGTATACGACTACATATCTACGACCTACCTACTATATGATATTAATTTCAGACCCTATACTTATACTCGTTTAAAAATGTATTACTCATACATAGTGTCATCCATTATCTACACGGAAAAAGATTAAAAATAAATTAAAATCGAAGAACAAACAAAATATAAGTACGTTTCGTTATACATTTTTTGTAATTAAGCTCTAATATGTAGTTTTTAAGTTAAAATAATGTTTAATCAAATACGGATAGTCAGTTGTGATCGAAATAAGTGAAAACATCAATTTCGTTGTTGTTGAACTACTCGTGTTATATCTGAAGTCCAATTTTCATTGAACTACACAATATATCAATATCTACTTTTGATTACGTTTTCAAAAACAGTAGATACGTCATACGTGATAACAATATATGTGCACTCGTAACAATATTCTTTATTCCGAGTATATACGAAAAATGTGGAATTTAAAGTCGATTGTTTTCTCTTATACCACACACACATATTATATTTATAATGGCACCCGGTTTCCGCATGTCGTTCATGCGCATGTCCGTAGACACACAATTATTTCTGCAGTTGTCCGCAAAATATTGACACACGAGTGTATTAATAATAACAACAATAATAATAATAACGATAATAATAAAGTATCTCGTCGTGTATACATGGTACATGCAGCATCCGACAAGGGCACTCCGTCTATACCAAGGATAGTGTTTTCATTGCACAAAACACGCATACGACAGCTATAGCATTATAATATGTGTGTATACATATATATTACAGGTAGTACCTATTATCATTATTATTATTATTATTATTATTATTATTATTACAGTTCATAATATCGTTTTGCTAGAGTTTTGATCTTACATCTTCCGCATGGGGTTTTCGTCTCAAGGACTTGTTCCTGGACCCCCGAAAAATACCATCAGCCGATAAGAAAACTGAAAATACTCGTGAAAGTAAATATAAAAATATAAAATACTTGCTATAACAATGATATGTAAAGACATGCGAACGTGTGTTCTATGTTATTATTATACACTATCCATTAATCGAGAGAAAATTGGATGTTGCGAATACACATTGGGTTCCCATCGCCTTCGCATGTGCCGTTCTCATATTATACGGTACTTTTCGTCTCGAAAAAGTTTTTGGAATTTTTATGACAACACTGTTGATTTTATGTTCTGAATAACTTTCACGTTTCGTGAAGAACAATACATATCAAAATAATTGCCTTGTATATTTAAATAAAAATTACGAGGTAGTAAGAATAACACTATACGTAGATAACTATCATTATTTTTTGTTTATAATTTATATACGAAAACCTTAAGTAAGGAAATTAAATTTAAATGTAATTATGATCATTCTGTTTACTTGGTTTATATTAAACTTTGATACTCACTAGGTTTTCATTTTGTGTTTCGTTTTACAATAGCAATAGATAATGTTTTTTGGAAAAAAATTATTTGTTAATTATTATTTATTTTTGTAAAATTAATTTGACGTTCTAAGTGTGAAGTAATTGGTTGGTGTTCCGCACAGAGGTCTTCTGCCGTATATGATTATTCAGTTAGGGAATTTTTTCGAACCAGTGCTAAAGATATTTAATTATTGTTTTATTAAATTTGATTTGTGGTCTTGGTCTACGTTTTGAAATAATTGTTTTTTTTTTATTTTTTTCTATTATCTCGGTTCTTATAATGGTAAAGCCGATTTCCGATGAATATCTATACGTATATACGAATTATTATAATATGTATATAACTATAAAAAAAAAAAGTATATACAGTACAGTGCAGTATGTTTTACGTTAACGTAGTGTATTATATATTATAATATATACACACGTTAGCATTTCGTCTTGCAGTCTGCAATACATAATAATAATAATGACGATCCGTAAAATGTGTTTCCGTTTAGTCGTGAGAAGCAATCGGTGCATCGGTATTATAACTATATATAGTTACTACTGGTGTTTTCATCGCATAATATATAGGTGTACATAATTATTATGTTACATAAATTATTTTATAGGAAACAAACACACACACACACTCACGCACGCGCGTGCGTATGCATATACGCTCACGCGTGAAACAATATCGAAGACCTGGGAATTTCGCATACAATTGAACGGACGAATTGTAACAAAATTAACATGTCCCTATACTGCAAAAAGAAAATAAATTATTCTTAGTCGTATTAGCATACAACTTCGTGTTTATTAGGATCCGTATACTATTATAACAACTGAGATGCCGTACACTAAAATTTTTGTTTTATACACTCAAAATTAAATGTACAGGCAAATAATATTTTATGATATTATAATATCATTTTACGAATCGCATTACAATATATTATATTAGCATCCATGGCTCCGCGGTAGGTCGGTCATATAATATACATTACTATACACAATTCTTGTCCAGTATTTTTACAACTTCGTCTTCGACGACCTGATAACAGAATATGATATACTATGTAGTATATGCTGTTTGGTACCTTTTTTTCATATAAGATATGACTACGACATTAATGTAATGAAATGTGAAAATCTTTAATGAATTATTAAACAATATTCTTGTTGTAGTTAGACGATAATCTCTAATACGTATTTAAATACAGTTATATTAAATAAAGATATATATATATATATATTAAACTAGTGTTAGATGTAGAAAGAAATTCAAAACTAGCAATTGTAACTAAATATAATAATTGATAGTTTAGCAATTCAAATAGTTAATGCACTTTTTTCATAATAAATGCTTATACATAAAATCAACTATATTGATCGTTTTTTACCCACGCGTGTTTGGTTTGTAAGAAAAACATTTACCATACGTATGTTCCGTTGTGATTTTTTGGAAATGTTTTACTCTACAATGATGAACATACTATATTGTCTTGTTAGTTGGACGATACGCATTGAACCTTCGGTGTTTTAAGCTAAGAATAATCGATATCCGTTAGCGATTGTCAATAGACGAGTGAATATGCGGATTTTATGGTAAAATATATTACAATAAATCAACAAATTGCCCATAGCCAAAACCACAGTCTATGTTGACAGATGCATCTGTCTATGTATGTATAAATCATAAGCATTGTCTGGCGCAATCTCACTGATGGATAGACCAACATTATGTACATATACTTATAAACTCACATGCATTCAGTACTAGATTATTGCGTACTTATATGCTTTATGCGTGTGTAGTTTATGCATATGTTGACTAAACGGTTCTGTTTGAAGTCTTAACAAACTGAAAAAAAAGAAAAAGCTACGTGCGTTTGTTATCAAAATCGTATATTGTTCTGTATCGAAAGCACTGCAATATCATACAGGAATCATGACTCGAGGAGATGACCCGAAGAATAACCTTACATATTGTTGCCACTCACCATGTTTGTTAGTACGTGGTGCATATGTGTGTGTGTGTGTGTGTGTGTGTGTGTGTGCGACGTGCATGCGTAATGATAGGAAGTGCGTTTTTTATATATGCTCATTTTTTTTCTATAACAAAAGTTGTTAATATTTAGTTATTTTGGCTATCCTGGCCGCGTGTAGGTATAAAATATGGCTATTGGAGTTTTTTATTTTTATATCGTACATAAATAAGCCTTAAAAGTCATATTTTAGTTTATAATTTATCATATAAACTTCATTTACAGTCATCGACAAGACAACATAATGTATGAATATTGTAGATTATTCACCAGTATTAATATTTTTACTAAATTAGTTTGAAAATTACAAGCTACTTGTAGATGTATAAGAGTATCACTTTTAATATTTAAGTTTGATATTTTATCGATATTTACCTAGTTTTATTAACTGATAATTTATTATAATATGATGTATATTATCAAGTTTTCAACGATATAATTCACATAATATATCTACATACATTCAGCAATACACTATACGGAGCATAGGTTTGTAATTGTAATTAGTAAGGAAATTATCAAAACTATAATTAATGTGATTAAGAACATTAATCTCGTATAGAATATCAAAATTTTAATATTTAATATTTTATTAATTTAAGGAAACATTAGTCGACGTTTTATAATAGGTATACTTATTTATATATATATATATATATATATATATATATATATATTTATGTGTGTGTGTATATCTATAGTATAAGATCAGTACAGAATGTTGTTAGTTATTACATAATAATTTTTATGATAAATATAATAATATTTATTGTTCTATTTTAGTAAGTTGATAGTTATTCTATAAATTCTATTACATTTAAAGCGAATATTAAAATATTTTTTCTGAGTTATAGAAATAATTAAAATATTTAAAAATAAATAATAATACTTTGAGAAAATCTGAAAAAATTAAATTCTACAATGCCTACACCTCCTAAAATATTATACAATACATTTTAAACTATTTGTAGCGATTAATCTGATCAATTTTTGTATTAATTATTAATGTTAATTTCAAATTATAATACATTGGATACGCGTCCATTTATTTCTTTTCAATAACGAATTTGTGCCATCGATTATGCATACTTTCTAATTATATTACCTATAAATAGTTTGCAATTTCAATTGTACTATAATATCTCATTGAATTTTTTACATACTTTTAGGTATTATGATACGTAAGCATAATATAACACCATTATAATAATGGTTAATTGTTTAGCATTTTTTTTTCAATTTGGTTTCCTGAATAATAATAAAAATAACAATTAAAAATTGATTAAAACAAGGAACATTATTCTATATACCCGACAATTTATTCGTTGAAATAGTCAACTATAAGGCGATACTAATAAGTTATTATATTATGTCTAATTTCTATGAATAATTTACAAATAAACTACTAAGATTCGAACAGCGCCTTACCTTCTGCAGGTATAATTATGTATCTATACTCGTACCTGTATACCTTAACTACCGTGTAACGAGGCTTGAAAATGTGTTAACACATACATACCTCAAAATGACGAAATATTTGGAATTTTGTGTCCTCGGTAACAGAGGCCGTTTCGTCGGATATTATAATGCCAAGTATGCATATGAGTATATGTCTAATATATAAAAGATAAAATAATGCTTAATATTGCGTCATTAGAACTGGATTTTTCTTTTCCCGCGAATAATTGTACCTAATAACGACTCATCGATGAATTCCAATCTAATGAGTAATGACACTATATTCTGTACATATATTTCATTTTAATTACGTAATGTAGACACATATTCGTGTTTAATTTGAAAATAATAATTGAATATTTTGTTTTGTCACTTTTATGTTTGAATTTAATTTTTATCATGAAAGCGAAAGTAAATTTAGAGTTTTAAAAAGTTTTTAAGTCTTAAAATCACTTTTTTACGTATCATTTTCGTGTAAATACTTGTTTTAATTGTAATTTTCACGACACAAATAATTTGTACAGTTACAATTATATTTATTATAATACGTAATGTTAACATTTATTCATTAATTTTTGTTAAAAGTATGTGTCATCATTTCATAAGAATAAAAGTCAGTGTTTCTCTTAGTCATTGTTCTACATACACGCGAATGAGGTATCTAATATTATGGTTTTTTTATGATTTGATTCGAGAACTCGCGACTACCTTAACAATAACTATTCAAGTATAGCACCACTGATGAAATACATAATCTAGCTGTCATACCGGTAACTACTCTTGTGAAAAATAATTAATTCGAGCAACAATTGCTATGCATGATAGATTTTTAATAGAATTTATGTATAGAACGTCGTACTTTAGACAATATATTATTATATATTATTGACAGTGCCAACATGTATTATCGTGATTGGAAATATTGAAAGTAGACAGTAGAAAATGACGGTTGTCGATGATATTCATCAACGCATGGTATACATTATCAGCATACGTACACGTAGATTAGTTCATTTTATAACTTAAAAATACTTAAACCTAGCTTTAAAATAAGTTTCGATAATATGAGGTCGTAGCTAGGAAGTAATGCAGTATATAACCATTGGATTTAAATTATTTAAAAATTATAAGTTACTTAAAATAATCTATAATAATCTGTAAGTATTATTGCAATCGATAATCAAATCAAAATAATATACTTTCAATGTGTAGGAATAAAAAACTATTTTTTACTTTCCAAGATGTGTAATAAAATATGTAATATTAAGAATTACATTAATTACCATTGTGTATGTAATTTTCGTGGTAATCAACGTCTTGTCATTTTCACACCGTACCGAAAACTCGACAAAGTATTTACTAACGAATTTCCATCAGATTGAGTGATGATGATCCATGAGCAATCGGACTTATGGTAGGTGCGTTATAAATTATAATCGATGTAGTACATTACTATTCCGAGGCAAGCCCGTGCGCATTTAACAATAGCAACCGTGTTATAGGCGTTGACTACAGATTGTAAATTTTCAAATGACGACCAACGTTATCGTGTTTAATAAGTCGAATTATAAACAATTTATCAACGATAATGAAATATGCTATTCTATTGCCAAATCTCCGATTTCTGTTTTAAGCGATTGAGGTTGTCGTAAAAAAAAAAACTGGAAAAAATGAAAATAATCTACAATAACGCACCGTCTACGTTATCCTATGTACTTAGTGCATTTATTAACCTGACGCATTAAAATTCGGTTGTTTGACGTAGTTTTTGTTTTAATATTTTCATAACAATGGCCGCCGTGTACAAACACGGTACATTCGTTGATGAATTGACCATCACACAATATAATACGAAAAAACAAAAAATAAGTAATAACGAAAAAAAGTGAAATCATTAATGGATTTAAAAATCATCTGAAACATTATGGTATATTGGTAACTGGTGGTACATCGCAAAAAAAAAAAATAAAAATATTATCGTATATACTATTATTAAATATATAACATAGAAAGCTTAGCATTGGCCCTTCGTTACCACAAACGCGGTTTGCGAAAACCACTATACTGCGACTGTATATATATATGTATATATATATTGTAATCGAGAGAGAATCTGTTTCGCACGCGTTGTTATCGATCGTCCGATATACATGCACCATGAACGTTTAACCAAAAAACTATGCCATTTAAGTACTTAGGTCTTACTGCAGTTGGCCCACCCTGATTACTCTCTACATGGCTATTGGCTGTATATGAGAACACGATGCAGTATCGTGTACAAAACCAATAAACGATTAATTGAAGTATACAGCTATAATAGTTCAAAGTTAAAAAAAAAATTCGACAGTTATCTATACTATATTTTAATGAAATTCAGCAATATTTTAATACTTATTTCACGAAATCTCGAGCCATTATAACCGCAACAGTACACCGTTGCCAATTTTTATGGTTCGTATATGACAATTTTATGTTAATGAAAATATTTAAGTTTTTTTTAAAAAACGTGGCTTGATCAGATCGATATGAACATTGTGTGTATACTGTATATGTTTGCGGCTCGTATCGGTTGACTTCGACGGGTCAGTGCAAAACCGCGTATTCGGCCACACGGCGGGCTGCAAGCGGGTCGGCTGGCCCACCCGGGCTAATGTCCTGCAGGTATACCGCCACTAGCCCCATCAATATGTGTGCACGGCTCCAGGCGACGTTTCGATTACTTTTGTTCGCCGTCAATTTGTCGCATATCGGTTGTAGGTCAGACAGACGCCCCCCAGCGCCCGGGGTCGGCCGACTTGGACTGCGGTCAGTGGTGGCGTGTCTCGACTGCATATAGATAATTATTTTTCGTGTTCTCCCGTGACGTTCCACGTGCATTGTACGTTATGTAATATATGTGCAGCACCGTACCTATATTATAATAATATTAATATGCGTATAAATAAAACGGCGCTGCACGTCCGCGGCGAACGCGCGCACATAACGTATATAATATAGTTTATACAATCCGGTCGATTGACCTTTTAGCCTCCGACAAGATAATAATATTATAATATCGGTCTATTAGCCGGCAATACGCCTCGGACTTTCACCTATTTCATACACGTTGCGGGACGGTGCGAAAAAAAATAATACGCTTTTAAATACCGCGCGCGTTCGTATTGGTGTGTGTAAGTATGCATTCAAGTCGCTTATGTATTATTGTTCGATGCCAACTGTTTTATTTATTTAATTTATTTTTTATTTTTTATCTATTCGTGTTTTCGATATCAAAGTTTGTCGATCGGAACGCAGGCGTCGCCCATGTAATAATATACATATACACGCGTTAGTTATTTTTCTCAGCTGTCGCGTTGTCGGACTTTCGTTTTTCCCTCTATATAATACTGCAGGCAAGATCTATAAGTACACCATCACTATATAATACCGTCTAGACTCGCCGCCATCCACCCCGTATCTAATAATTATACATCTCATGCGCTGCAATGCAGTCTAAACGGCGCACGCGCGTCGTGCAATAATAATAATATAATGTATGCAAATCTCCGCGGTGATCATTACGGTTTTTGGCTTGCGTTCTCTATCCATATTACGTGAGCGCGCGTCATTGTTGCTTATAATCCAATGGCAGGGTGTACGACAACGTGTAGATATAAAATATATCCTCGAGTGTATATTATGTACGCACGCGCGCGTCATCCGACGTTCCTACGTGCAGCATATTCCGCGACCGTTAGCATCCGGAGACGCTTTCAGATGGGTCGCCTTCGTGTTACATATATGCGCACATTGTTGTTAATATTACCATTACGTATAGAATATTACATATACGTGTATGCGTGTACATAATAAGTTACGACGTGCGGTTTCACACGGTTTTTAGGAATAACGCGTGAAATCTTCAGCTCGTAAATGAAAAAAGGAAAGAAAAAAAAAGTAACTCTTACTTTTGTTTCATTATATACACGATAATTTGGCGCGTGCGCACACTAACCGCTTTTTCGGATAATTTGTACAGGGTATATAATTTTGATTTGAAATCGTTTTCCAACCATATATTGTATTCTCTCGATGACGATGTGCCCGTGCTGTAAGTATATGGAAAAAATATATATGCATGCCGTAGGTATAATATTACAAACACATGTCGAACCGTTTTTTCCGACGACAATTTGAATACATTAGGAATATACACTGCACTGCGTATGCATACATTGCACTCGTCATGACGTTGGACTGCATATTATTTGTATAATTATAATACGACGACGTATGCGTTATATCCAGTCCAAACCTGCTGTAAGAATTCTAAACTTAGGTACGTTCTTTTCCACGCTCATTATATTATGTAGGGTGACAGGGTGTCATAGTACTACTAAACACTTACATATTATTATACGTGTTTCGATCCGTGTGTGTACCTATCACACATATATACGTATGCATAGTGCAGATCGTTTTGATTGAAACTTGAACCGAAACATTATCGAATTACCGCCGACCGGGTGTCACTGTACAAATGTAATACACGAACGTATACTAATAACTTGTATAATATATATAATACATTGGCAGGACTATGGGTTTTGTATAATATATGTATGTGTACGGGAAAAAAGTTGATTTTTTTACGCGGCTATACTTTAAATATTGCATTATTTTCTTTTTTCTTTTCGCTACACCCTTCCGGAACAATAAATTATCCTCTTCCGTGTGATGTCCGCCCGCCGTCGCAGTATAATAACGTCATCGTACAGCGTACATCATACTATATATACCATACTGTGGTATTAAATAATATGTTTTACGCATTAAAAAATTTTATTGCCCGTCCCGATACTTAAATAAGTTATGTGACATTTTGTGGTTAACGCGTTATGTTCGCGGCATTAAACGAAATTACTTATCTTAACAGATAGGTATTTTCCATATTTTTTTTCTTTCATCTGAAAATTGTTCCTAAGAATCATTTGTTTGCGCATTTTATTAGTCTGCTCAGAAGACGCCCATGACCAATATTTAATGTGTGTGCGCTCGCGCGCATGCCGATGACTGAATGTATAAATAAATAAAAATAAAACGTTTTGTATTGCTCGTATAAACGATGCGGCGACGTTATTGCAATCGTGTTTATTTTCCATTGACGTTGTGCAGCAGAAAGAGCCTCGCGTCGAGGAGGAAACCAAGTTTCGCTTTTCCAACTATATATATACTCGTTTATACTGCAATCGCGATAATACAATTACATGTTATTTATATATTGAATTTAACGCGCGTTAAATGAACACATATTATTGTATTCTCAATAATGCATTTTTTTTTCAACTCTCACGCGCACACGCACACAATGCGGTACCTAGCGTGTACATTATATAGGTGTCACTGGTGCGTACAATATATCCTATAAAGTGCATTTAACGATGTATATCTTTCCCCGAGTCACTGCCGGCCGATGCAGTCTCTATACAGGTACGCGACGACGAGACGTTAGAAACATTAATAACAATAATAATTGTCACCCCCGACAGTACCGTTTCGGAATAATTGGTTATAATTCAGATAGGTAACATTATTATCATTATTATTATTATTACTATTAAGTCCCGCGTGCGTACACGGCGGAAGAACTCGAAATCGCACGACACACGCAAATGATTTATACGTAGGTATATATATACGCGGCGGCAACGGTGATAATCTATTTTCGTCACGACACACGCTGTACGTAAAACCAACCGTATACGCTATATGTACTTTATATGTTATACCGGAGTTATGGTACCTCAATACGCAGCTGTATTCCGTATTATTATAATATAATATACGCGTGCAGTAGGTGTACCGCGGCTGTTTATAATATGTTTTATTTATAAACAGGTATCTCTGTCATTAATTTACTGTTTTAAAATGTTCATGTATCGAAATTTAAACGGCGAACCGTGAACACAAGTAGTGGCGCACGTACAGTAACTGCGAACCGCGCACCGTTTTACCGTTATTTCGCATCGTTCACTGCTGCGTTTATCACGCGTTATAAATGTCCCCCTACTCCGCATATTATTGTAGTATATTACATGTATATTTTAATTTATAACGTAGTATTTCATTAACGCGATACGTGGATGATGGACGTGTCTTTTAATTATACGGTTTTTTTTTTTTTTTTTTATGTATATTTATACGTATGTGCCCATGCGTTTAAGCCCATCACTGCAATGATTAAAATATCGTAGTATAAAAAACTATTGTCAAGCATTATCTATACAGCGCTGTGAATTTACGATCGAAGAAAAAAATTGTTTTGAGTTATTGATTTCGGCGTGCCTGACTTTTTATTGTGAAATTCAACTCGCCTGCAAAGAAATAAAATAAAGATAAATAATTCACCAACAATCGTGTACGAGTTTAATATTTTTACTCTCGTCGATACCATACGTTTGCCGAAACAGGTTCGCGCAATCATCTCCCCTACCTCGATGCGCCCTGCTCGGTTAACATTCGTTTAAACGATTCGAATAGTTCCACGCAATTATTTTTTGTAACGCGTCCGTTTTGCGATTTAACGATATCTTATGTACAAAGATACACGTGGTTAGAAAAGAGCTTAAAAGACAAAAATCTAAATTACTTGAATGTTGTTCTTTGTCTTTATATTAATTTACATTCGAGTGTATAGGTACACACAACAATTAATGTACCAATCCAAGTACGTTTGTGCCAAGTTTATCGGTCGATGTAAATCCTTACCCAGTAGTATTATACGTATCAGTAGTTAGTAGGTACATATCATTAAAGTCTATACTAATTATTTTAATAATATTTTACTATCTTGTTTACTTGTAGATATATGTACACTGCAGTATATAGTAGTATATATATATATATATATATATAGTTTATATTATATATTTTTACCATAGGTATAAAAACATTTAAATAAATAACTTCAGTACAAAAACCAATATTTACATCGCATATATATATATATATATATTTACATATAGTATTGCGACTAACGTATTGGCAATTCAATTGTATGTATTTTGCAATACATTAAACACACATTGGTATCACTATGTATGATAATAGACGCACGATCAATTATCAAGTAATAAATTATTGAATTTATTTACGTAAACGCAACATTAATGAAGTCCATATGTAGTCAACAGATCAATTATTTATAGTTTAACGCGTCAGCGGCCAGTGCGCGATGTGTAAACGCGTTTGTAACATGTTTTATATGTAACAGCACGTCGTGTAATCGCAGTCGAAATCACAGTGTAATATAGTGATTTTCAAACATGTTGATTGGTATATGTATAGTGTTACACTTATGCGTGTCATATGCATCAACGCGCGCATTCATCGCCGTCGTCTTAGAGCATTATAACCATACGAATATGTCATGTGATCGAAGGACAGGGCTCCAAGTTATAGGTTACAATGCGTATAGTGAAGACAAGGAAAAAAAAACAAACGTTTTCAACCTTGGTGCGTATTATATTGTTGTTCGCAGGACGTGTATATGCATACGTGTAAATGGGAAGTTAATAGGTATACATATACGTATATATTTCTTTTGTTTTTTTTTTTTTTTTGTAGGAAAAAAATGATTCGATGAACAATTATTACGATTAAACTTATTCGCTTATACGCGACAGTGTAATTATCATTACCGCGCGTATTATTATTCGCATCTATACGCCGTACGTCTGCGGTCAAACTTGGGAAGTCGACCACCTTGTATATCCGATTAGGTGTTTCCTGTATAAGTCCTTTTCATGAGGAAAAATGTAATTTAATTTCGCATTATTATTATCGTCATTATCATTGGTTCGTAATTTATTGAAAGTGTCCAAGTTCCGCGCGTTTTCGTGAGCCGACCGAGAACACACGCGCAGACGACTCGAGTTTGGCGACACCTCTACGATACTTAACTGGATTTGGTCTTTACTCTTAAGGCACATAGGGGTGAAGGATCTCAAGACGAATGGGGTATATTGGATTTGATCGGACAGGATGCGAACCACGTGCAGACGTCGATCTTAATTAAACTCCTGTCCGGTGGCGGTCGATTCTCAGCGGGTCGCCATTGCCGCCACCGCGTCGGTGGCAGTACGGCGGCGGCGGTTTTCTCTCACGGACCATCGCTATTGTCGAGCACAAAAGCTTAGAACAGCGGCGGGACTACGATGCATCAGGTATACCAAGTTTTGTAATTATACGCGCAGGTATTGGATATTAATTGCATATATATATATAATTATGTAACATACGTATACGTAAACCTCGGAGGTGCAGAAACCAATCGTAGAAAAAAAAAAACAATGAAAAGTTCATTAACCCGGAAGGGTCATTTTTATCATCATATACAGCCGTTATAATAATTTCAATTTTCGG
The DNA here is from genome assembly GCA_025469195.1 of Chaitophorus viminalis. NCBI lineage: Eukaryota > Metazoa > Arthropoda > Insecta > Hemiptera > Aphididae > Chaitophorus > Chaitophorus viminalis. The sequence continues at coordinate 64,002 of JAIPRK010000224.1, forward strand.
TTCTTCATTTTGTTTTGTTTTGTTATGTTATGTTTTTTTTCTATTTCTTCACCACACACACATAATAATAATTATAATAATATATATATATAATATGTATGTATTATATACGAGTGTGTATAGATGATGATTTTTTTTTTCAAACCATTCTTTTACGCGCGCGCGTACCCTATCGTCGTCTGGTAACACATGATGGTCGGTAGGAGGAGGCAGACATACAACAGGTCATTGTTGTCGGCATAGGTTTGTGTGTGAGGTGTAACGGCCGATTGAGCCGACAAGTGACCACGTGGGCGGCATAATACAAATATACACACATGTAAACCGGGCGCGTGTGCGTGTGTGAGCGCTCGTTCAGGGACAAAAGAGCCTTGTATTATATTAATAATATAATATATAGGTACCTAGATGGACTCACATGATCTTATACGTAGTACCATTGAGTATAGTACGTATTACCGAATCACGGGAAACCGCCTCTGCATGTTAACTTACACTGCACTGTCGTTCGATGCAGTCCGCGTCGTCGTGATTATAATGTTGTCGTCGGTGTACACGCAAAACGTGGCGCGAAAATAGATACACACGCATAGGCCCGTATTATAATATTATAGCGGGTACACACACTGCATTATATGCTGTAGTCCTCTAACCGTGCAAAAACTTTTCTGTAACGTAATAGGTGTACTGTGAATACGCGTGCATGTACAGTTATTGCATCGACGTCGGAATCATAAATACAAGATAGGTGCCCGTACACATTATATCCATAAAACGTATCTACTACATTTTTGTTTTGTTGTTATTCAATAATAATAAAATAACGATCGAATACTACACAACGAAACTCGGAGCAACATAATATATTTTATTCTCAATCGGACGCATACGTATGTAATATTAGTTTTAATAAACGAATAAACGTGTTTTTCGCTACTTATGAAAACAATAAGTGCACATATTATTTAGAAACTTATTAATTTATTTATTTGTATAAACATCCATAAGAGCTCAAATACAGTAGGTAATACTTATAACTTATAAGTGTAATATGTTGACACCTGTTTCACGCACGTGATGATCTCCTAGTGACTATAGGACCTAGTCAATCGTCCGCGGTGCGCCTACTCTCGACAAAAATTAGCATCGTGATATTAGGTATATGTTTACTTTAAAGTCATAATGTATTCATGACATTAACACGCACGACGGATGTATTTATACTACGTATACTTATAGAATAATATTATTTTAAGATAATATATCAATGTTGTACGATTGTTTCACATAATGTATACGCGGCGTACAAGCGTGTCGTAAAGTAATGTCGATTACACTTCTGATATTACGCCGTTTAGCTATCATAATACGTATTTAATAACAGCTCTCGAGATGTGTTTAATCCTCTTTGTGTGTAAAATAGTCTGTACGCGAGTAGAACAATTGGCATGGATATATTAAATTAAAATAATATATATATGTTATGTTGTTTATACGACCCAAAGGCACGGGTCACGGTCGAGAATGACCAAATTATGACAATAATGTTTGGGCTTTTTTTTTGTTTTTCTTTTAGAAAGTATAATAACTAAATGACCTTCACGGGTCTTTTGAAATAAATTATATATTATAACGGAAAAATATTATAACTGACACGGAATACACGCGGGGAGTTGTTAAATAGCCGGTAGGTAGTTAAGATTGTACAAATAGTCATAAGTATAATACGTGTACTATATATATTATATTAGGTACACTACGCAGGTATGTGCGGCTATAATACGTAAGCTTCTGTGTATTGTATAATATAATAATATATAGTAAATGTGACAGTCTATAACACGAACACGGCCATCTGAGTGTACCCGTGTAACTTATTAATAATATTTACATTTAGATATTATTTATTTTCTATGAATATCGTCGTATTAATTATAAATTATGGGGCATTATACATCATAGTATATATTACTTAAAAAGAAAAACGTCCGACCATTAATCTCGGAGCACCATTATTTATGAATACAGTAATGATAAAAATAATTTCCGAGACGATTTTTGATTTATAAGTATCCACAATCCAATGCGTATGTAGGTATAATATGTATATTACATAATAATATGCTGCAGTCAAACAAAGCGCAGCCGCGTATATGCATTTGTATGATATATGTGCGTATGCGCAGTGTGTGTTGATTTGTCATATACCTAGGTACGTATAATTTTATGGAATTTTTTTCAGCAAAAGTAAACCCCGCATATATGAAATCTGCAGTTTAAAAACAATAACTTTATTATTCTGCCGCTAAGCTCACTCCAGTGCGTATTACACGTCGATAATAAATGCGTATACTTATGAATTTATTAGTTTATCGTCAACGTTTTGACGACTTATAAAAATCGTGTTTCGTTGTAGGTATAGTATATTATATTATACATATGCGTGCACTTACATATCGATACGAGACATCGTCGTATCCGATTGACCTTCTAAAGTGCAGACACAATATAAATGCGGCGCACCGGCTTCACAAATATAATGCTGCAGCGGTACACGTATCGTATATATTATGTATACGCGCATTATGCAGTATATACGCGTGCGTCTGACGTGAATGCCTAATACATGATAATATTGTACGAAGCCGCACATCCGATGAATATTCGGATAGCGACGTGAACTTGGGTTGTAAACGTCATTTTTTTTCTTTCTTCCTTTCTTTCTTTTATACATGCACATGGTACATGGCTTGTAGTGGAAGATGCATATGATATGTTACATCATTTATATTATATGCGTAAATATAAATAGTAATAATAATAATAGTAATAAAAAAAAATAGTAGATATAATAATAATAATAGAATAGATGAGCTGCGCAGAGCCTATTAATGTGTATATAATATATAATATGTGTGCATGGGTTCCTTCCGAATGTGTATGTGTTTTGAGTTATTTATGGTAATTTAAATGCGACGTCCGACGACAGCGCAGGGAGAAGAACAAAACGAAATAAATAAATAAATATAAAAAAATCTAAGAAAGAAACGGCTGTTTGTGTTACAAAGTATCGGGAGGATGATAATATCTCTTTTCATCAAAGACTGACGTTGCTGCGTGGATTCGTAGCGCATAAACGTATATACATGCGTATATAATATGTATATTGAAATTAGGTGTATACTGTATATATTGTACATCTATACTTATATACGTACACGTGTACGGTACTACGGTATACCTACTTGGTTAGGTATAAACAAGTTGGTATTATATTATATATAATATATACGTTATATAATATTATTATAATACGATGCAATAATCTTCGAGCCGCCTCCTCGTCATATCACCGAGTGGTCACGAGCATAACAATAATCTTTTCACCCTTTCAAACGGATCGCTATACAGACACACACACACGCGCGCGCGCGGACATGAACCCATTGTCCGGCTCCGCTTCACGTTGTCCATCATAATATTATTATATTATACCGTCCATCAATCACCACGCGACTTACGGGGCTATTTTTCGAGATTTATTTTCCCGTTTTCATGTACACGTATAACGTTTCCTTCTCCACGTGTATAAAACATGTATATAATATAACGATACCGTGTGTATGACGCGTATGTGTGTATAACGCGGCAAACATAATGCGCACGTAGTACCAATAAATTACAATACCGTATAGGTTAACAGTATATGATATGATGATGTGGATACCGACCGCGGCATAGAGAAGCATGTGTACACTGGGCAATATACAGCGATATTATAATATACGCCGTCGCCGCCGTAGAGCGAAATACGTAACATAATAGTATAATATATGTATGTGAAACACGGACGTAGTCGCCGGCCGGTGCAACTGCGTACTTAACAATTGCCTTGAAAACAGTTATTATAGCGTAATTAGCATTTGTCGAGATGTCATGTACCTCATATACATATTATATTCATGACGTATGATATTATTATGTGTATGTTTATAGTGATGACAAAAACCATAACAATTAAGTACAATATATTCGTCGCTTATTACTGTCGCAAAAATCCGAACAATGCGTGTTCAGTTTTCCGATTATAATTAACTTGCGCACATACAACTATATTATACTTTGGACACATAAGTACACACATTCGCTGTTCCGTGTCAAGTTTTAATGCCGTCTAGAGTATAACTATCACGTAGTAAGTCCAGCAAAAAATACGTGTGTTAGGACTTTTGAGTGCAACATACCTTATTAGATTGTCATCTCGAATAAATTCAAAGTTTGCTTTTATGATAAACATATCGATAAATTCGGGTGTTGAAATCAACTATAAAGGTGCAGGATTATGATTACTGGTGCTACACTACTACTACATGAATATAACATGTATTTGATTTAACTTGTGCTACAATGTTATATTGTATTTTATGTTAAATGAATAGTGTGTTCTGTTGGTCGACGCCTATAGACGTGTACAGTATTATTATTTTCAGTGGCACAACCAAAGGGAGTGTTTTGACTCTAGACAGTGTCCAGCCTCTTTGAACCAAATATATGAAATAATAAATCTCATTCAGTGCCCATTGAGAAAAATATCCTTTTTTTTAATTCACAATTATTTTCATCAAGAAATTGCAGTTACTTAGTATACATGTAATATTATAAAACAGTTTAACGCAAAGAAAAAATACGATTAGTATGTAATTTAAAATTTGTTATACTTAAATGTGTAATAACTTTTGTCATATATATATATTTATTTATAATATGCATTTTCATCCTATCGAAAGCCATATTCACTAGTGACTAGTGGTGTTTTTGGAAATAAGTTAATTGAGTTGGTGCTGGGTAGGTTTTAATAAGATAAATAATAAATATAAAATATTTACAGATTTTTAAAATTGTATAATCACAAACTTTTTGGAAAACAATTGAGGGAACCACTGTTATACTATATACACCACTGGTTGACACCCCCATTGAAAAAATCCTAGTTACGCTACTGATTATTTTGTTTTACATAAACGCATAGTTATAACTGTCATGAGTTACGAGTTATAGTAGAGTTGGTGCGCGCAACTGCAGCGGTGGATCAGATATTCGAAAATAATAATTTGTTGACGCGTGTAGGTACATGTTCAGATGTCGTTGCGCAAAACGGGATAATTTGCTTGTACGGAGAAATTGTCCTCCTAAATGTAGGTATACTATATATTAGGTATGTAAAAATATGGCACAAGGTCGGTGCTGAGTAGTTAATAATTTAATAATAATAATACGTAAGTTAGTGACTGCGGTGACACAATCGATCGCGCACCCTACAGACGCGTCGCCCTGCAGACAGTTGTCTCATAAATAAGACGAAAATTTAGAGTTTACCGAGCGCGAATGGATGGAGCAAATCATAATATTACATATATTTTTTCAAATTAAAGAAAAAAAAAATTATTCGACAAAAATAACTTCATTAATATATACCCTAATGCATAGTAAACTACATAATAAATATAGGTTAAGTTAGGTATACGCATTTGAATTTCGTTATTGGACTCTTAATTTACGATGTTTATGTATTCGCGTCTAATTAAGGATAATTATTCACATGAAAATTCCTAGGAAACTGATTAAACATTTTGGGCGATTTGGCACACATCATAACATGTTTAATTCAAAAACAATTTGCTTCGCAAAATCGGTTTTAATATAATATGATTAAGTATTGCTCTCAATTTGAAAACGTTTATAATTCTGAAAAAAAAAAAACAAAACAAAACAATAACAAATGAAACACTGTGTTTTCGATTAGCTACCAAAACCGTTTAGATTCGGAGTACAATACAATAAATTCTAGAATCGATTTCATTAGGCTTTCGATATTGTCTTCTGTGATTTCACACCATGAAATCGGTAATTTCCTTCAATTAACGCAGAAACAGGGTCAGCCGGTGAATACGATCGGTATATACGATATATTATATTATTATTTACACTTTCTTTGGCTGGAAGAAAAAAATAAATACGGAATTCGTATAAGTGACGCTGATGCATATATTATGATGATTTGTGCGTGAAAAAATAAATCGTACGATTGATTTTCCATCTTTAGGCGATCACGGACAACCGTCGAACGATTATTCCGACGACGGTTATATCATCGCGAACCGTATATGCGCATTATAATTGCTAGTTTTCACAGGAACGATACATACTTACAATGAATGCCGTACCGATAGGATGTCTATTAAAAAAATTAAAAATGTAGAGATTTTTGTATTGTATTTCATCGATGTGCTTTTATTACATATTATTTCAACATACTGTTTAAATCTGAATAAATTACAACTAGCGCGAGTTATACGTTTTAAAATATTTCAAATACATAAGATACATGCATATGGTATATGTATAAACATATATTAGGTATTCAAATATTTTAAACCACTACGACATTATTGTGACACAATATTATTCGACCATAAATAAATAATATAAAAAAAAAAAAGTTTCTTCTTCGCCTCTGTTTAGTTTTTTTGTATGGAAGATACACACACGTCATGTACATTATGTAAAATAATCTGTTATACATTTCAGGAGACCCGATTACCTATGATTACACGTGTTACACCTTTATGTACATAACAGGATCATGATTTAACAATATACTATTCACAACAAAACGGTATTCGTACGAAATATATTGGATGCCATTATTATTACACACACATAAATTCTGTTTCGGAAATCATAACACACGAGCTTTCTTTTTTGCGAGATTTGCCTTCGTACTTGGAAAGAAGACCAACACTATACTACGCACTATCGTTTAGCCCGATATAAAATGCCGAAACGATAATTGTCTGTATTATGTATATTATGTAGACGATGTAGGTATTCCTCGGTCGTTTAAACGCGAATTCTATATTATATGAAAACGACATTTATAAATGATTCATCGACGTGACATTATTTGTCTAATGCGAACCAGCCGGAGGGACTTTATTATTAGTGAAGACACATTAATATAGTGTTAACGTTTTTGACGAGAATTAACCCTTTATAATTATTGTATAGGTATTATGTTTATTATATTCGATTTTCATACTTTTATGTTTTTCTCATAAACATTATGTAGGCAATAAGTATAAATAGTATAATATATTAATATGGAATATTTTCTACTATACACGTGTTGTATTATTATTTAATGATATACGAAATAGTTTTATCTTTCCATTATTCACAGACAAGTCCGTCGGCTTTCAAGCTGCATAATATTTGACCGACGGAATAAACTGTTTGACCTTAGTTGCGCGCGGCGGTGGTTCACGTTTTGATTTCGTATATGTATACTGTATAGTAAATTAAATTTCGTTTTCGTCCAAATCGATAAATCATTCCTAAAACGTATGTATATGCGTTAAAATATTTTCGGAAACTAAAAAGCGCGCTAGCCCGGCATAATGTTTCCCGGTGGCCTTGGATTCGTCGAAAAAGTGAAAAGGAGAGAGAAAAAAGAAAGAAGAATATTTGAAGGGCGAAAAACTGGATGTCCCCGACAACGGTCGCACGTGGATCCCGACTCCCACGCGGTTCGCGGCGCGTGCACGCAGTTTTAAATAAAAATGTGGATTTCCCACCGTGCTTTTTTTCTTTATATTATTATCATTTTTTTTTTTTTTGTTCTTCCTTCATTTGTACCAGAACGAATTCTTTTCCCATGTAATCGCTCTTCAGAGCTGAGTAAATATACCGGTTAACCGACGTGCCGATGTCTGCACTTGAATATCAATATCATTATGTGCATGTACACATAATGTCACATTTTTTTCCAAGACGTTTAATCAAACAGATTTCATGAATGTTTATTTATTATCTTTATTCATAGGTACCTATATTCTTTTTTACGTCGCGCGTCGAGAAAAGGAAATAAATGGTGGCGTTTTTTTTTTTTCTTCTGCGTGTTGATACCAGCTGTGAGCCTTGCTTATACAACGGTTCAGTTGTTTAAAACTAGTTTACGTCAAATACCCAATCAATATAAAGCACCATCGAAATTATAACAGTAATGATGTAGTTGAACAATCCATATATTTTCGTTACACACATACATGTACTGTTTTCGTATACTTACTGGCTACTGTATAACATGTCGTGTTTACATCACGTTTTATTGTGTGGAAAACAAAATAATAGTACCTAAAATATCGCAACTTTACAATCGACGCGTCGAATGGTATATACAACTCTTGGACAATTTATTATGTAATGAACCACGGGAAAACTCATTATTGTCAACTAACAAGGCACTGCACGAGTACATTATAGGTGTAGGTACAGTGATATTGTTATACGGCATAACATTCGCTAATGTCTATTTGAACACTGGACGACGTTATTATAGGTTTTTATTTTCTCATTGCTAAACGGAATCAATATGAAATAACAACAATGATTTAAAAACGACTTTCGACTACGAACAGGACGCACGCGTATAGGTTTATACATAATAACACGCCGAATAACGTATAATATATTAAATACTCTGCGGTGCACTGCAGGGAGACATATTTTATGTAAGACTGTGACGAATTTTCAACCGTGATTTCTCATACCGTATACGCGCATATTTATTATTTATTTATAGGTATACACGCACACACGTCTGATCTCACCGGAGTTAAAATGATTTACACATATTATACATATACACACACACATATATATATATACGCCCGACTTGTGTATTATTATTATTTTTATTACTCCGATCACGTCATCGAATAATAATTATAATACGTAAAGTTTACACGCACACTCGCACAAATACATTATACACGTATATACCCACACGCACGCACACACGCATAAATGTACACGTAACGGGTCGCGTGTCGGGTTGAAATTCCACGCATCGTATCGCCTTATATTATATGTATACGTATAGGTACTTTAATACAGGTATATACTATCACGTACATATACGCATATTACATTATTATGGTTGTACACGCGGTTATACTCGTCATGTAATGATATCGTACTGAAAATTATCCGCACTTTTATGTGCGGTTTAATGGTGTTGCATGGACACAAATCACAGTCTATTGTAAAATTATTGCATTTGGTCCGGTGAACCTGTGTGCAGCGCGCGGTTCCCCGGCGGGGGTCCTTCTTTTCCGCGCGTATCAAATAAAAAATTGCGAATATAATATTATAATACGTATTATTATTACTATTATTATTATCATTATCATTATATACAACACATATAAGTGCGCGTTGCACGCACCGATAAACTCGATGAAGCCGAACTCGGCCGGAGGCTGCAGGCCGCGGCGCAAAGTGATGTTATATTGGAAAAAGTCATCGTCGAATTGTATACATAATATGTAGTATACCTATACCTATACATAACAATATAAACATATTATATATATACATACCAGCAGCCGGGAGGGTATACGGTAAAAACCGAAAAAAACACCAGGCGTCACGATATATAAAACGTTGTCGTCAACATTCTCGGAGCGCATCTCCGGCGGTTGTTACGATTAATCGCGCCTTATTGGCAAAATAAATAATAAATAAGTGCACGCCATCGCGCCGTCGTTTACTCGCGTAAAGAAGAAAAAAAAAATGAGCGTTCCCGCACCGTTAAGTACTTTATCCTGCCGTAACACATAAAACAATATTTATATTGTAACTTGGTCTTGCAACTTCGTTTAGACATTTTATTCGTTATATCGCTTGAAAAATAAAAATTAACGGTCAACAGAGTTCATCGACTTCAGTCTTTTTTGGCTATAATAATAGGATATATATTAATATTATTTGTTTAATAACTGCCAACTGTCCGACAGTTTTTTCTATTTTCTACCTCAATTTATGGCAAACGCATAAGAAAAACATTTCGGGTACATTTTTGGATGCAGAAAAACGCTTAAGACGTTTGAGAAAATGCCGCTGATGTACTCCAAAAGTGTCCAAATACAGTGTTAGTACTATCGAAAAAGCTCGCCGAAATATTGTTTTTAAATTTTCTTGCACGATAGAACATATGTTTTTGGAATTTTCACAATAAAAGAACGTTTTTCCAAAAATTGAAAGCAAAATCAAAAATAACTATATAATATGTTAAGGAACTTTATTGGATATTATGGTTTGATAATAAAATTATGGTTTGATATTATCTTTTGTTATAGACGCGGTTTGAACCTAACCAATGGGAATTATATTCGAATATTAGATTATTGGAATATTCGAATTCGAAGAGTTTTATCGTAAATAATTTGACTATTTGAATAATCGAATACTCGAATAATTATTTACGATAGAAATCTACTCGAATAATTCCCATCACTAGTTTGAACTCGCGTAGGCCTCGTAATCCAAGCATATGCGTTAATCGCTGAAAACCGAAAAATGCTAAAAACACGGTTCTAAAGGTATATATGGAAAAAACGTCTAAAAATGGTCTATATATAAATATTATAAGTTATCTTACGAATATAGGCTACCAAAAACTGGTCGCAGGACGACGTGATCTTAACTATAGGTTCCTCCACGCGCCATAGCGAACGTTTTCGGGATTTTCACGACGGACGCCAACGTTTTTGCCAGAAGCAAGAACAATAAATACCAACCGCATGATTATAGGGACTTTATCGGATACGCGGTTTGTGCTCCGAGGCCTAAAAACGTTTTAATCCAGAGGCGCGCGTACCGGTATACAACATACCTATATGTGTAGCGAGTATAAATATTATTATTTACAATTTACAGCGCGTGCGGTCAACTGCGTATATACTATGCACACAAAGCTGCTGTAAGCGGATGAGAAAAAAAATAATATAATAACACTCACAACTGTACACGCGAGTGTGCGAGCCGAACAATCCATTAAACGACGCGTCCATTAACGCGATAACGCGTTGCAGTGCTCGACCGAACGCTTTGCACGCCCCCCTAACACGAAACCGAACGCGTACTACGACGATGCACTATAATATACGGTGCATCGCAGACAAAATTTCCGTCTTTATCGGGTAGGTGCGGGTTCTTAAGTAGTATTTTATTGTAAATCACTTAGCGCTTCCGTCATCGGCATCATTCGCTATATGTGCCTATATTAAGTGCGAGTCGCCGATATTATAATATATTCATATATTGCTATAATATAGCCCGTACGTTTTTTTTTTTTATGTTTTTTTGCACAGTCAATATATAATAATGCAATATGTTCATGCCGCGCGGGTTCAAGTGAAAATATTTCAATTTTATAGACTATGTCCCGTCGTTTTACAACTACCATCACTTCTTCTTCGCCTTCGCCATTTTCTCGACTATTTGGAGTCAATCACCTTTGTCCTAAACGTTCATTTATTGTCTCGATTTTCCACACCCCCTATGCACACATCAACAGCCCTAATATCATCCTCAATCGTATCCAACAGTTCGTATTATTAATTATTATTATTTATTATATATCTGGTAATCATTCTCATTACGAATATTTATATATTATATAACAATAAATAATAATATTATACTATTATCGCACGGAGCGTCGTCGTCGTGATAACGAAATAAAGCGGCCGTATCTAAAAACGCACTGTCGTCGGTTCGAACCCAATAAGTCGCGGATAATATCTCGGAAGACATCTTAATTCACAACATCCAACCGAAAAGCTAACCATAGCAAAACCTGCACTTGGGCAACATAATATAATGGACTCTGTTGCCGATACCTCCATATAAAAGAAAAACGTATTATCATGTTACACATGTGCATATAACATTATAGTATTGTGTTCACCTTCCGCGACATTATTATTATTGGAATGCGTCGAAACAGTCGCTTAAGTTCCGATCTATCTATCCACATATATCTATCTATCTGTCTATCTATGTATCTATCTGTCTATCTATCTATCTATCTGTTTATCAATTACAGACTTTCGTGTTGGCTTTCGGTCGTATAAACGCACAAACGCGTACGGTATAGCCGGTTTCCCGTCACCGAGATGATATTATACGTATAAATGTATAATCATCAATCAGCCCTTTCTACAAATTTTAATTTCCTCGTAAACCGCGTACACCGCAGTTGCTCGTATAACTACGTTTCCGTGTGTTGTACGCAATTAACCCGAGTTCGGGTATAATATTCACCACGTTGCACCGTCAACAATATTATAATATTATTCGCCCGCAATCAACCGCGATTTAGTTCCAGATTCATAGCCAACAACTTATGATGAACCCGGCGCTTCAATCTGATAATTAATAAAACATTTTTACAACGTCCGTTGTTTATCTATAGAATATTATATTATTATTGTGCGTGCGTTATACATTCACATCATCATGTTGCTGCGTACTTTGGGTCGCGGCCCGTATATTCTGTTGTAAAAACAAAATCAATAATAACAAAAATGAATTGTTGTCAACAGGTGCGTGATGACCAGGCAGCGATGACATGGAGGCGGCAGCCAGCGTGGTACAGATGACAGGAGGTGGTGGGCGGGTGGGGATGAGCACGGACATGTTCCTGTTGCCGTCCAGCCCATACACGTCACCGCCGGGGCTGATAATCACCACGGGATCGCCCAACACGGGCGTTCACCAGTACGCCGCGGCCACGCTCACCCTGTTGCGCCGCGACGCTTGGGTGTTGCCGGTGCTCATACTTTCGGTACTCACCATGACCTTGATTATGACTTTCGAGGTAATTAAACAAAAAAAAAACCATAAATAATAATTATTATAATAAAACAATGGTTGAGATGACCATATCGTCCAATTGTATACAGTAAAACTCGCTTAAGACAATCTTTAAGGGACCAGCTCTTTAGAGCGTTTGGAAAAAAAAATTAAGTGATTAAAATATCGAATTAAATTTTTATTATTGAACATATAATTTAACGAGTAATATATTAATAAATTGACCACAATTAGATACATATATATTTGTTTGCTATTGAATTTAATTCAATAATACTACACAAATAGTATTCACTTGCGAACGAACTGCAGCACTTATCAATCTTACTCACTTCACTAAACCTCATAATCCGATGAAATACAATAATACTGTTATACTGTTATAACAGGAATAATGATAAAATACGTTTGTCCAAATAATTGTAGGTATAACCGTATAACGATAAAACGATAAGAACACGTAAAAGAGCAACATTTCTACATACGTATTTTTATTTTTACACGATTTTTAAAATTTTTCATAATCCGCAGAACAAAAGAGCGTTTTGTCCAATAACATGATGAAAACCCGAACGTCTTAACAGGTATAGTTTTTACATTGACTAGTATATAATATAGGAAATGTCTAATAAGGATCGAAGGAAAACAGCGTCTTATGCGGAAAAGCGTCTTAAACGGGTTTTACTGTACATATGTTATATTTACACTATCAATTTGATTATTATTATTATCATTGGCATAGGCGTAAATCCTAAAAATTCACTGCGGTGCCTAAAATAATTATACCACACGGGTGTTGAGCAAGACCCCCATACTGCACCCTGCCGTGATGCCCATCGAGATACCGCGTATGTACCACGGCGGCGACTCCAGTACATTCTGTGGCTCATATTATAATAGCTGTCGCGGCTGTTCAACATGATATTATGTAGCCGTTAGGTTAGCTGTCAACTAATTTCAATTTAAAAATGAATTAAAACGTGTAAACGTTTATGATAATTGCATGATAGTACATGGTATAATCGTATGTATAATATTATAAGATAATAATATAATATCCAATTAGAAGACGGGCATATCGCCTAGCTCTGAACGATTCGCCGGGCCCTTTCCGAATAATTCCAGTGAAACCTGCTCCGGGCCATTTCCACGTCACCTCAGCTTCATTAACTCACCACTGGACCACCCACTCACCATTCGTGTATTTTAACATACTACCCAGGATAGAGGAAACACTGCGCGCGGCTACTGTGTGATATGCGCATGTGTGACGTGCGCACGTCAAAAAAGCGAAAATAAATTACGTGTCTATTTTCATATACGTATAAAACTATACGTACATATTATATTTCGGATAATAAATTATTTTTTAAATAAGTTTTTTATTTTTTCGTTATAAATAATTACCAATAACAGTCAAGACTCATTCCTATTGGCTGCCATCGTTTTCAAAAGCATAAATACGACATCACTAGTCTTAACATATAATATTATACGTATACGAAAATAATACTGAAACACGTTATTTATTAATTGAGAGTATTAGATAGGTTTATTTGCTGGTTATTATTTAGTATTATATCGGATTAAACTATAAAAATGTGGCGGGAAGACTAACATCCCAATTAATATCTCAGTAGGGCTAGTGCGGGGTCTGAGACGGCGGTTGAACTATAAAAAATGTGTTCTGTATAAGATATATACAACCGATATGTTTCTTTTTGTGTTGACTGCAGCAATGATATTTGTTTGGATTTAAAAATGATGATATGAACAGCCATCGGGGTATACTCTAAAAACGATCGCGCTAGCGTATAGGACCTGCATACATATGTACTTAAAAGAATCTCTAATGTTCGTGAAAACAATTTTCAATTCGCATATAAGCCCAATACCTATATAAAGAAGTACTCGAATGAAAGAAATAATCGAACGAACCATAATGAGCAAAACTTAAATGTATTTCAAATGCATTTTATTTATATTGATTTTCTCCTGGCGCTGACCTCTTCTGTAAGACCACAATAATTTATAGGCAACCGTCGGTTATTCGTTGGAAACGTAAAACGTATTCTGTAAAATAGTGAGCGTTGCAGCAACGTGCGTTATTAAAAAAAAAAAAAAAAACCAAAATGCGTTAAATAACATAATATAAATTATAATCGAATACGACCCGAGAAGTCTGTTGCGCGGTCAGTCTTGTTGTACGTATATTCGTCGTGTGTGCAGTAGTAATAATATTCATGTGTGTATAGTTTTCGTCCGGACTTGCGAGTATACAGCCCGCGAAAACGGTCGGTTGAAAAATCCGAAAATAACATCTTTTTTCATTTTTTCCCCTCCGTTTGCCCGCGCAGATATTCGTGTTGTGCAAGACGAGGAAAACGGAGCCCAGCAGGAGACACTTGTTCCTGGGACAGGCGCTGTTGGGTGGTCTGTTCATGTGCGCCGCGGTCAGCGGTCTCATGTGCACTCAGCCGACCGTCTTGACATGCGCCACCGTCCGACTGTGCACCGGGCTCGGGTACTCGATGGTGTTCGGCACGTTGCTCGTCAAGTGCGTGTTCCTCATTAGCCTCAACGGCGGCGTTTACCTGCCCGCACCGTACCAGGCGCTGTTGCTGTTCTTCACGGTAGCCATACAGCTGGCCATCGGCATCCAGTGGCTCATCTACTCGCCGCCGCAACTCATGTCGTCCCAGGTAAGCACCGTATGATAAGACGTAAAGCATTTGCAGCGCGCCGTCTGTTCACCTGTGCCAAGAGTATGCCATGTCGTTTGCGCACTGTCTGTTCATTTAAGATTTATTTAATTTATAATACATTTTATTATATGAGAGGAAATTAATTAAAAATAAATTGTGTTTATTTCAATTAGGTACATTAAATGCATAGGTAAAATACAAATATAAATAATACATAGTTTTAGAAAAAATTAATTGAAAAAAGAACCGGATGGGGTCTCGCTCTGCGCTGTACAGTAGGGGGCGGAGTGGACCTCGTTCATAGGATAGGTTATTAATGTTATTATAATGAATGTATTTAATCTAAATGCAATGCTAGGCATCATTTCATACGAAAAACGGATATCATTTGTAAGTCTAGAATAGGTATTAAATATAATGTATTACGTTATATCTAAATTGTAATATTATGTCAATATTTGCTCCTCAAACGTTTATAAAAATTATGGTGCCTATGTACTTCAATGATATTTAAATGACAGTAAGAACAACTTCTGTGGAATCTCTTCTAATCAATTTGCAAGTATTTTTTCCCGGCAAAATTTTTTTTATCAATAACTATTGAAAAAAAAAAATTAAAAAAATCGATTTCAAATGCCTATAAATTGCTTAAAAAATGAGTAAAATATTTTGAAAAAAAAATTGTTTACAGGAGGGGAGGGGATACCAGCCCCTCCGGTGAATTATGCCCAGCAAAAAATAATGCAAGGAGAAAAAAAAAGGTCACAAGATGGGCAAATTATTTGTTTTTCAAAAACAATAATAATTTCGTCGTAATTTATGTTTTAAAAAAAAATCTTATATAAAACATTTATAACTAAAAAAAAGGTATTGCTGATTTAAAAATGTCTTGTGCCTCATCCCCGGCCACCAATATCTGGACACGCCTATGCGTAGAACATATTATAGTAAATCTGCGTTCACTAGAACCTATGTTTGTGCTATCGGGTTTAAAATACAAGAGTAATCCGACCTATCTAAACTTGAAGTTAAGAACATTATTATCTGTGGCTCTACGGAGGTTTTTTTTTCCGAAATTTTAATTTTTAAGCCACTTATGAGTGTTTTAAATATGTAATATTTAACAATTATATCATGTACATTGCAGTGGACCAGCAGCCTGGACAATAGCTGCGACACCAAGTACCAGCACATGTTGGGCTCGTTGGTGTACGCGGCCGGCCTGCTGTTGGCCGTCACCGTGTTGGCCATCAAGTCGCGGCACATACGAGACAACTACCGCGAAGCCATGTACATCGGATTGGCCGTCGGCTGCACGGCACCACTGTGCGTCGGCTGGGCCGTGGCCGGGCTGTGGGCCACGCAACCGGGCGACCAGGACGGGTGTCTGGCGCTGGGCTTGGGCGCCACGGCCGCGCTCGTCCTGCTCGTCATGTTCATGCCCAAGGGCCGGCAGCTGGCCGCGATGGGTCGGGACGGTCTGTACGACGAGGACAAGCTCAGCACGCTCAGCAGACCCGCGTCCCCGTCCTTTTTCCACTTCAAACCGTTCATGACGCCCATGAAGCACACGTCCACAATCAACACGTTCGGAGGTAAGTCCCACCGTGAGTGTTTTGCAACATAAGATTATTATATTATATTGTACGTAGGTAAAAATGGTAAGGCGCGCATAGGTGAAGGCCAAATAGTCCGCTATACGAAACTTGAACGTCAACCATCTCCAGTCGATTGTTGAAACTTGCATTATTATTGTACGACTAGCGAAAATCTCGGAACGGTCGTTCAAACCTAAAATATAATAATGACAAATCTAGTATATTATAATATTACACATACTTGATCCCCTGATATTATTCATGTCGTTTTATTTTTATCGTTATACTTGTAACCTTGCAATTGGACAAAATAATATATTATACGGATTTGATAAAAGAATAAAAATTTAAAATATACGAGAGAATTAAAGGTTCAAGATTAAGATTATACTATTATATCGTGTGAGCGTTATATAAGCCAACAATAAAATTATATAATACTTAACCCCGCAGCAGAAAAATATACGGCTTAAAACGGAAACTGCAACTTATTTTTTCTTTACCCGTACGCGTACAGCGAAAGATCATACTTTCATAATAGTCTGATATAGTGTCTGAATAGTATGATAAGTCGATAAGCGACAAATTATTAACATAGTTGTAATCATCAAAGATTCCCAATACACGCGGGAGATTTCTCGGCTGACATTTATATTATTTTCTTTATAGCCAACGCGTGCATCTTCTATTGTTTACTCGTGGTGTACGGTCCACATATAGATGCAGTCAAACTTACAATCTGTTTGACTCTCCCCCAAAAACATTTTTATTTTTTTACGATTCCACATTCATTGTTCGTATCAAATGCTTATACCGGCTATTATTGTACAATACAATATGGATTGCACAGCGTTTCGCCGAGTCGTATACCGTTTACGGGTACCGTCACAAAGGAAGTTGAGCGTGCGCGTCGACATTGATAAACTAAGTCCCAAATAATGAGTAAATACTGGGGCTAGGAAAATTGAATTCAAATAACGTTCTAGATAAATTGAGACCCGAATAATAGTATCATTTATAAATAACGATGATATATATTATACATTAAGAAATGGTAATTTTTTATCCTATTTATAATAAGATAAACAAAAATAAAAATTTGACTAAAATTTGTATATCACGTACATAATTGTGATTTTTATGTACAGCATTGTGGGTTAAAATAATTATTAAAATCAAAAAACAACATATTTAGCAACACCTGTTGACACGGACAGTGTTCAGCCTGTAAAAGTAAGATGTAAAATAAAGTTTTATAGCCCCTTAAACTTTTTCATACTCGAGACTCAGTTTACCATGAAAAGGTGTTTCGGACTCATTTTACCTTTAGCCCCGTGCGGGTATTGCCCAAATGTAATTCCAGTGAAAGCATAAATAATAATAATATGTCATTGGAATCACTCCATCGGCACGGAACACGTAGTCCAATCGTACAATATAATTCTATAATAATATTATAATGTGTCAGCCGACGACTGAATACCCGATGTCTGTACCTACGTTGTTAACGTGTGTCGTACATATATGTGTAATAATAATAAATTACTTTTTTGTTTTCGGTTAACGGTATGTGGTTCACGTGCTTATAATATATATATATATTGGGTACGCGTAGTGCACGTGTTTGTCATGAACCGATTATAGATTGATCGTAGGTATATAGCTAACCTACCTACTTTTTTATTCGTTCGAATAGGTC
The DNA here is from genome assembly GCA_025469195.1 of Chaitophorus viminalis. Classification (NCBI taxonomy): domain Eukaryota; kingdom Metazoa; phylum Arthropoda; class Insecta; order Hemiptera; family Aphididae; genus Chaitophorus; species Chaitophorus viminalis. The sequence goes on from JAIPRK010000224.1 coordinate 82,724, forward strand.
ATCCGTTGTACGACAGTTTTTTTTTTTACTTCTCAATAGCAATATAATATTAGACCTATCGTAATGATTATTATAACCTGAACAGCGCGTAGTAATAATACACCAATATAATAACTATCATAAGATAATATTTTTCCAAAACGATGCAATCAACGTCACTGCAAGTACCTATATATTCGATAGTTTAATATAAGTGAACCATCGAAACGAAAACATGTCATGAACATGACGTGCGTATACCTAATAATATTTATTGTTATTAGGTACTTATCCACTGCAGCATATTTCGCTATGACATATTTTAATAGTTTTCCGATATCGTTTCGTCACCGGTTGTTCCAAAATCATGGTCCGCAAGCCATATTATAATTTTTTTTCCTTTGGTACGTGTGAAACAATAAAACAAAACCGACAATCGCCGGTGTGTGAGAAAAATTTGATCGTCGTTTATGAATTACTATGTTCATGAAAATTATGCGCTTAGGAAGAAAAATATTGTCTATACAAATTACAATCGAGGTGATCCGTGTGTTACGTATCGAAATTTCACCAAGTGGTCCGTAGTGACAAAAAGGTTGGGAACTACTGGTTTGTCTGGTTTACACAGTCGGATGCGTCCTGAGTGCCGACACTCTCGGACATGATTTCGGGCACATACTACGGGCGTGCATTACGAAGCCTAGAGCGTCTGCCAAACGAATATTATTACATATTATATTATATGCATTGTTCTAGAATCGCCGCGGAACGAGAATGTGTTTCAAATTGACTATAGTGTTGTTGTTGTTATTGTTGTTATATTGACTTTAAACGGGCCGACAATGACGAATTATGACACGCGCGTCATTATTACCATTTACCGGTTACCTGTATTTCCGGTTTTACGCGCGCATAAGTATTTTTCTCGGTCACTTTTGATAAACGGTTCTTAATTGTACGAGTTGATAATACTGAATACATTATAAATTATTATTATAGGTACTATGAAAATATACCGTGCTGCAGGTTATCGGAAAACGTTTTCGGTCGGAGCTTGTATAGTATACAATATACGCGCTTGTACAAATCGAATGCGATGAAAAGTTCGATATATTAAGTTATACCTTGCTGATAGATCCCCGCCGTATAGGATTTTTTTTACGGCATATGCTATTTTCAAATAACATAGCTCATTGGTATTATATTATTGTGTTCAACTCCGGGGCAAAGACAAATTAATAATAGTCGGGGCTTAGTCAGAAAATTCAATCGTATTTTCGTTACTCTCCAGGAAGATACGTTCCCTCGAGCGTTACAGGTTCTCTATTTATTAAGACACATGATGATGTTTAGCAACACAATATTCTTCTTCGATAATCCGCAGTCGATACTACAATTACTTTACAATTAGTAATACGTATATTTGTGATATCTGATAAATTTATAATACAAAAAAAAGTTCAAACCACGGAACGGAGGGTACTCCAGTTCCCCAGCACCCATTTTAATAGTCTACCTCTAATCCCCAAGATTATATATATACTCAACAACTATATAAAAACATTCACAGACGTTCAATACATGAATGTGAGAATACTTATTTTTATCGTACCTATAGATACTTGTTACGTCGAATCTTTCAGTATACATATTATATATATTATTATATTATAATATATTGTAATTAAGGTTAAAAAAACGTTTTGGTAAGATGCGCAGAGATTAAAAAAGAAAGGTGAAAACATACTTATCCCGATTTCTTTCGCAGCCGCACCACAATTTGCATTTTTCGAAAACGAATATACGTTTTCGTGAATCGCACCATCGCGCATACGCATTGTAATTATTATATCAGATATTCGCATAGTTAATATACAGGCATACAGTAAGCATCACGCGGTTGCGCGTAGTTACTTGAATTTCATTAAAATCTAAATCATAATGATATTATCCTTGTAATTGTATACCATTTCGTTTATTTTTCAGACCGAGTGGCGCTCGTCGCTCCGCCGACCTACGCTCATCATTATTATCCGTATTGTTACTATCCGCATCACGGAGTCGGCGGCGCTGGTGGCGGTGGCGGAGGAATCGGAGGTGCAGGTCACCACGGTGGCGGTCATCAACAGTCCATCTACTCGAGATGTCCACCTGGTATATAATACAATACCTAATATTATTTTAAACTAGTTTTTTATTGAGCTATATACTAAACCTTGAGAGCCAATAAGTAACACGAAAATCAAAAACAATCATTTTCTTGATGACCATCGATAAAGCACTGGTACAATAATTACTATATTTTATCCTGTACCACGTGTTTTTTGCTTTTTTTTTCGTTTTAGTTTTGGAGTTAAAAAGTGGTGAATGTATATCTTAAATCAATTATTGTAGATTATTCAGTTTTAAGTCGTCCTCTAGTGTTTGAAAAAACAACACCGAACAAATCGAGCAATCAATATTTAAAATTATAGCTTCAAATCGTTGATCGTTTCATCCAAAAAACAATTATTATATCCCATTTTTTTAATAATACAATATATATATATATATATATATATATAAATTTGATAACCACTATTCACATAATTATATATCCATGATCAATAACATAAATCATACAGACAAATTCCCAACAAAAATATTTTAACATATTATGATTTTAACTTGTACATGGATGAATAATCGTTAGTCAAAGGCGCAACTAGAACTTATGTTTGGTAAGGGGGCGGCAAGAGACAAGTAACAAGGCAAAACAAACACACAGAGATTACGCCCCCGTACCCTCATTTTATTATGTTTTATGTTTTATTATAATTTCCTTAACAGATCTCCAATACTTAACTACTCACTTCTTTTAGATTCAAATTTTTACAAGATTTTATTTTTCAGAATGTACATTTATATTTTATTTCGCATTAATATATATATATATATATATATATATATAAATAACTCTATTGTTTCAGTTTTATTTGAATACAAATTTCCTATATTTAGTACAGTACATTTCTCTTGTATCTTCATGTTTTAATTAGTTGACAGTTTCCTTTTCAATATTGAGAACAGCCAAATTTGAATAATGGTTTTAAAGCATATTGGTTCGTAAACTATTTTTGATACGTTTCATAGAAAAAAATAATAGTGCATAAGTGAAAAACCCATTATTATGCAATGTTGTTTTTACACTCATAGACCTATGAACAAAAGTATATGATTATTGATTACACTGATTAAGTAATAACAGACATTTTCATAATTTCATGTAGGTGTTTTGAGTAAAATGAACTTAAACACGAAAAAAATTCAGAGGCCCATTATCATTCATTTAAATAAGGTCTTTGGAAATATTTGAAGAACTAAGTCCCCCTCCCAAATCCTCTCCCCTCTAATTGCACTTATGTCGTTAATGTATTATACGTATTAAAAGTAGGTACCTAATATACGTAGGTACCTATACAAACGATGTCGAACCACGGTTTTTTTTCTCCACAAATTCATACCAATAGACCGTACGTTATATTATTTTATTTTATTTTACAGACATGTGCAATTTCTCGGGAATGGACAATAGCATATACACCACGATGGAACCGACCATGTCCAACAACCCCAACGTGTTTTTCCACCGTTCCGGTATCCACCCCGGCATGATGTACTGATTATTGTTTAAGATAATACTATTTGATTATGTTTATTTTTTTTATTTTTATTTTTTTATCATTATTTATACATATTATAGTAATACCTACATTTTACTCATGATATTATAATAATAATATATTATATACACCGTAGTGGCGCGCGTGAAAGAGTTAAAACAGCCGCGTTCACGTAACCGAACTTATATACTAACCGTAGAAAACGAATAACGTATACATTATTATAATATCATAACATTAGTATATTATTGTTATTATAATAATTATTATTATTGTACGTATGTATGATGATATAATAGTATGTGTGACGGAGATCATCGGAAGATGGGCACGCACGTCATGATCACTTGCGATTACCATCATGACAAAAAAATATTGCATAAACCATTACTCGCCGACCGAGACACCGCGCGTATTGACTGTTTGACAAACACGGTGTCCGTAAAACCATGCCTTGTGCACCCCCTATATTCTTTCACGCGATCTACATGTACGCGGACTTCGTCGGTCGTCGGGGCACAGTCACATTGTAATTTCGTTTTTCCACGCTGGTCGCATCTACTCGGTAGTGGACCGGCATGCTGGACCTTAAGTATTCGTCAACAGGACCGGATTAGACACAAGTTCCGCCGTATAGGCCCCGACACGTCTTACCGGATTGCGTTTGTTCTTTTAGTTCTTTGTCCGACAAATTATTCTATTTTAATAGTCCAGCGCAACGGTGCAACAACAATGCGCACATCGTTCATAAATTGTACATCTACATTATTAATATACACGGTGATAGCCGACATTTGACGAATGAAGAGAAACATTATATAAGTATCCGAAAAATTTTTAATTCGTGATCTACGAACATTTAAATTAAGCAAAATACATTTCTTGTCTGTTCGGTATACGAATTTGCCACTCTAGGCCCGGGTCTCACGGACCATAGCCAAAATCTAGCCCTGTTCGTCAACATACGTAAATAAGTATAAAGGTACCGGCACCGCGTAAATGAAAAAAAAAAATAAAAGAAAATAAATAAATAAGAAAAAATAAGAAATGAAAATTGTACCGTTCTATTCTACAACATACCAATAATAATAACGTTCCATTGACATACATAATATACGGAAACATATAATATACCTAAATCATTTACCTGTATACGTTTCACAACCGGCACTTGCTTTGTTCCAAGATTTGATGCCATTTTTATTATTATTATTATTATTATTATTATTTTAATTCGGCTGATATTTGTCCGAGATATAAATATAATATTATACATAGTATTACGTTTTGTGTAGGTATATTATATAAGTGTGTACCGACTGCGCGCACGTGTGTGTACTGTGTATATACTTATTATGATATTATAATATAATGTTTCGGACGTAATCTAAGATTAAATATTGTAATATGTATAGTATATTATGTATATAAAAAACAGTGTATACTACTATGCGGACAATAATTTACCTATACGTTTTGTTAATATTTTTTAAATTTTTATTTTGTATATATTTATGATATACATAATATAGATTAAAGAATTTATACCATCCGTTAGTTTCAGTTTATGTAGATAGGTATATATAGTGCATAATCTTAAACAACCAATTTAATTGCTTTATACATTCAGTTTTTTTTTTTTTAAAAATTATTGCATATACAAATATTTTAGTTATGTAGAATTAATTATTTTTTTTAAGGAAAAGGGGGGATGAATTTTAGTGCCAAAAGTTGCGCTTCCATAAAAACGCAAAACCTTCTATATATATATATATATTTTTTTTTTTTTGTTTTCTTAACTGGCAAAGTGTAAATAATATTCAATTTCCAAACTATTAATTTAACACCTTTATTTTTCACTTTTAATTTATTTAATGATATACTTATGAATACAGAATAGGTAAAAAAAAAAAATATTTATATTTTAATATGTATATGTATTATAATGATGATATTACTTGGTAACGATTACCATTAAAACTGTGTAGAACATTTAAAATTGCTAACTATTATAAGGACTGCTGCTTAATATGATAAGCATACTACATTACACTTACGGTTTAATAATACTGCGATTTGTACATTTTACGTTTATCTACTCAACAATTTATGTATTATTTCGGTAAATTATTGCTCATTTAAGATATAAGAACTTTATATTTCTTAGTAATAATTAGATGTATTTTTGTAATTTTTATAGTAATAACTCAGTATGAAATAAACAGTACAATTTCTTATTAATAATAATTAACTATGATTTTGGTGTTGTTCAATAGATATTACTGACGGAAAGTTATTTTTCACGCTCAAGTTATTTGGGTAGTTTGTCATAAATATCATTATATTTATAATAAATTGTAAACCTTTAAAATTTTATCCGTGTACAGGTCTAGTTACGGATATTGACATATTTGACAGTAGCCTTTTACAGTCTATGCTTACCATTGTTGAAGGACTATATTGTAGGTAGGTACTTGATAGTATATTAGTATCTATATGGCTATATGTAGTAAAAAAGCGAATGAGTGTTATTTTATTTATCAACCCAAATTTGAATTTGTCATTTTTGAAATTGTTTTATTGACACTTTATAAAAGTGATACCTACAACTAGTTCCGATGATTATACATACAGGGAAAGACAATTTAAGGAATCAAGGATGAACTACATAGTGGTGAGAATGGCAGCACTTGATTGAGAAGAAAGTAAGTTTGTGTTGAATATTAAAGGGAAAATTGAGATAATTAAGAAATGAAAATAACTATGAGTGATCCGGAGATAAGAATAACAATCAGTCAAAAAGGATATGGTTAATGTCACATATAGCAGCCAGCAGGAATGCAGAATTATGATAAAGAGCGCAGAAAGAAAAGTCGTCGAGAGAAAATTCAATGGAATGCGAGGTAAGTTAAGTGAGACCAGAAAGGGGACGATAAAAGAACAGATTGTTGTACATGATATTGATTTAGTGTTTAACAAAACCCTTGGGCGGGTCGAATAGGACTGTAGGTTACTTGAGGTTACTTCTGTACCATGTGCCCATGTAGCAAAATGAGGTGGAAGGATTTGGTAACATTAAGACTACCTATAATATATAGATGGTAAATTTTGTCAATTTAAAATTTGTTATCATAATACATTTTAATCGAGTTCTCGGCCCGTGCGTTGATGTATAATTTTCTTTGAAGAAAAGACGCCTATAATAATTATATTAATTACTGTATAGGTATAGCGGCTATTTGTCGGCACATAGGTATAGACATACAGTATATTATCAACATGTACCACATCGCAAAAATATTTATTTTTTTCTTGTATACACAATTGTCACAATTCGGGGTCATAAAATGACGGAGACCGCGGTCATATCCAATAATGGTCATTCGTTAAAAGTTCCAGTACGCGCGGCTGGTCTGTGATAACACGGTGCTACACGTACAACATAATGTGGGACACGTAAAATCCACTTATAAATTATAACAATCAAGTACCGCTAATTGTTGAACCCATGTCCTGTAACGATGAATGATAAATAACAAAATTTGTCGTAGGCATCTACTATCAAAATCGTGATGGATCCTTGTGATTTTTACAGCTGAGCTGTGCCAAAACTAATTTGCCCAAGTCAAACGGCCTTACGGAACGATACAACCATACTATATTTTCGAACGTAGCACCGTATAATTATTATTGATGAAATAATTGTTATTGATATAAATGTGAAAGTTGATATGAATAATTTCGAATTGCCTACGGGTAATAATCGTTTTGTATACAGTAGTATTACATCATATTTCACATATTAACTTGAAATAGTATATTGTGTTCAAATGATACATACATTTATAATAGAGCTTCTTCATCGTGTATCATCTGCCGAGATCCGTGCTAAAAGGACTGGTTTCAGTTTTGGTACAAATAAAATGGTAGACGAGTGGATGAGTCACGTGTCATATGCAGAGCAGAATCAAGTCCAAGTATCACCATAACTCCATCAAAATACATTGCTTTAGGTTAAACGCAAAATATTTCTTCCTTCATATGTTGTCGCCTTATAGGTCCGAGCCTCACGGACTTAACCCAAAATCCTGCCCGGGTAACATAATTCTAGCGTTTATAACACTCCACAATAGACATACACATTTCCTATACAAATTTATTATTATGATGGTACAAAACACACTCAATTTACTTACTTCAATTAAATTTTTTTCTCTCCAATGGTAAATGATATTTTGAGAAAGGATCGAACAGTACAGGTTTACGAAACAAATAACTCAACAGTATATTGGTTGTCACTTATTTCTTTATTTACTATTTATTATATATATTAGATGCATAGTAAATGAATATAATTTATATTCATATATATATATATATATATTATAGGAAAAATATGTTTACAAATTATACCTATAATTACTTAGGTATTTAACAATTACAAGTATAATATTATTTCCAGTCTCATTTGATTGATTTATGTACTTCGTTTTCGAGCAATTTGTATTATAATTTGTTCTTAATATAAAATATTATGAAATCAATAAAAATCATATATTCTAATTGAATAATAATATAAAGTAATATTTTAAACATAAACACTGCCGTACAGCAAACAAATTACATCAACAAATAGATAACACATATAATATGATAGATCACAAATATAATTATTATAATCAATACATTACGTCTAGGGATTAAAAAAAGAACAATAATATCAAATTTATATTGTACATTTCACTGAATTGTCTTCATAGCTTTAAACAATATTGAAACTAATGGTTTATAGAGTGATTATAAACTCTACTAAGTCTACTTCACTACTTAAATACTACATACAGAAGGGTACATGTACATACTCCAATTTGAACTAACTTTATTTATACATTAGGTATGATTGTCGAGATACTAATAAAAATAAAAGTTTATTAGTTAAATCAACTATTTATTTAAATTTAATTTTTCTAATAATTTGAAGAGACCAAATTTTACAAATTGATGTAAATCCAACTTGGTTTACTTATTTTGGCCTATTTATTATAATGTATAATTTTTTGCAATATAATTTTATTAGTATCTCGATTATTATATCTAGACAATTATACTCTGGAGAGTTTACATAAACATATTAAATAACCCTTCAGGTAGTTTTAAGATAGACTTGTGAGAATTTGTCATACAAATGGAAGAGCTTAGCACTGTTTGGTTCATATCAGTAACATAACAGAATAGATACAGCATACAATAAGTTCTTTACTGATACATGTTATAAATTATATAAATACATACGTGTTAGAAGTGTAAAGGCATGTGTTAAAATTTCACAAATAATTTCACTTAGCCCACGAAAATAACACGGTTCTGAGATGGACAGTATATTATTTTTTGATTGTATGATCAGTCAACAGTCATATCCTGTCAGGGTACTTTGTCCGCAGTTGTGTAACAATGTTTATTCAGTTTAAGGTACATGTTTTCATGTTTCACGCTCTGGGAACTTGTTCGACATTTCGCTAAACACAGTTCAAAATGATTGTTGATAGCAGAGAAAAGTACGCGGAACGTCTCCGAAGCTTTGCCCAATACTGTCTGTAATAGCTTCCTCTGTGGGTTAAAAAAAAAAAAAATCAATCAAGTTTCTTTTTACATTCATAAACATGATGAATGACACTGACTCGGAAGCAGATTAACGATAATTTTCGGCCTGGGAGATATAAATTAAAGCGGCCCATAGACAAACAAAAAAGAAGTTAAAAATATAATAAAGAAGCCCATACAAAGATAAGCTTTTAGGAAAATTTCTCGATTGTCCAATATGCAAATCCATCACTACATGATGTTATGTTAATAGTTATTAATAGCAAGTCTACCTTGTTGGGATCGAGGCAACACGACACACAGTGTTCGTACAACATACAACAACCGTCCTCATTGCATGTATCACATATGTAACGTGTTTCGGTGTTTCCACAGCAATTGTTTGCAAGAAGATCACTTCTATGGCATATGTAACCTGCAATCAAATGTTTATACCATTACTCAAAGTCAGTTTAAACTTACTACAACTATAAACAATTTTAGATTTAACAAAAAACACTTGCTCTCCAATGTTAATATCATCATGTTTAAATTATTACAGATGGCTAAAAGGATATAAATTAAGTATAAAGATAAAACCATTAATAATTGCAAGCGAACCTTGAACAATTTTCACACAAATTGTAATGTATAATATATATTAAAAGCAATACAAATTACATAACAATAGAGTAATAATGAAAATATAATTATTATAATATAGTTTAAGTTGTAAATGGCTATTACTTCATATTTTATTCATAAGCTAGATTACTTTTGTACAATAATTGTTATTGAAAATTAATTGAAAATAATCATAAAAATCAAAAATAAATATATAGTTTCACATAATATAAACATTTAGATTGTGAAAAAAATCCCAACATTTTGTAAAAAACATATTAATTTTATTAAACATTATTTTACAATAGTACAAAATTATTTTCGATTCAAAAAGTATAAAAAGATAATTATTTATATTGTGAAAAGTGAATATTCCCAATTTGAATACTTTTCATGTGATAACTATCTAATTTATGAAAATAATAATTTTAGTAAATTAATGTATGCACATATGAAATACACAGGTATGAAAGTTGGATTTTCAACAAAATTTTATTATTGTTATTTCTAGTATAAGTAATAAAGTACCTATAATTTTTAATTATTCCTTAAATATTTGTAAAAATGGTTTTTTTTTTGATGTTTGTTTTATATTTTATATAACAGGGATGGCCAAACTTTCTTCAGTATAGATCAATTGATGATATATTTTTCTTAAGATAACTAAATTGAGACATCTTTGTAATAATTAGTCAGTTTAAATCATTAGTGATAGTTCACATATAAAAATTAAAAATACTGATGTATTGAATATCAACTTTCAAGTGATATGTGGTCAACTGATAAATTGTGATTGACAGATTGGCCACCTCTGGTGTATCTAATGTATATACAATAAAATCATATTATTTCAAATAGGTAAAGCTATAATCATAAAAACTATAAGCCCACTTAAATATAGTATTATTAATCAATTACTAGATAAATAAATGTATTTAATTAAATTTATCTCATATAATTTAGTAACATTTTGAGGTTTCAATGATACATTTTTACTGGTTCCTTAAATGTCAATGATTTCAGCAGTATTTATTATTACATTTAAAACATGTATGAATCTAAGTGTCCATTATTTGTTAGTTATTCATAAAGCATTATGATTACATATCTATAAAAGATTAAATACTTAGATATTAAAACATACCCAAAAATGATAATTATTATGAACGTTATAATTAACAATTTTCACAATTTTAGCCTAAACCAGCATAACCTAATAATCACGCCTATGAACTTTAATGTTTATTGATAAATAAAACATCTAACTGACTGCTGATAAAAAATGGATTAAATCAAATGCATTAAAAAATATGGTTCATCGGTTCATGTAAAAGAATATTGACATTTTTACAATCTTTTAGTTAAGTATGATTTAACACATTAATAACTTATAGAAATATATCAGAATAAAGAACATATTTAATAAACTAAAATGTATATTTTATACTTAAAAAATCATAGATTTTTTTTTATACATATCCATATAATAGGTAGGTCATAGTTAAATAGTTAAATTTGAATATTTTTAAATAAATCTTTTTACAGTGTTTATGAATTGATGTACAAAGTATACTAAACAATTATATTGAATAACTTAGGTTGTAATCTCTGTTATTTATATGAATCACATGAATACTTATGTTAAGTTTTCGAATCCAACAACTTTATAGATAATCACTAATCAGACAATGGATTACATAAATTTAGTAAAAAAGTTACTTATAGAATCAACAAAAACAATCAACGCATAGTTAAGTTTATAATCACAATGTCAATGTCAATGTCAATGATTCACAATGTCAATCAGATAGCAAATTACCTCTGTCATCTGCAACATACTCTTTTCCTTGAACAGAGTTCCGACAACTGAGAGGTGTTGAACTGTTCCAATCGCCATTGGCCGATGACCATACAAAAGTGCTGTGATCTAATTTTGGGGGAAGACGCCATGAATTTGAACGTCTGGGCGGCTAAAAGTAAAGCACATTGCAGTATTACAGCAAATTATTTACCTTCTAAAATGTTACCATAAATAATTACTCACAATTAACAAGAAGCTAACGAGGCAGTAAGTCAATGAGCAGCCGAAAATCACAGACAGCACTATTTTTCGCCGTATAAAGCTGAACAAAAAAGCTCTCCACATGACAGGCGATTGGTATAGGACATTTTAAGCAGCAGAATACAAATGAATACAATGTGTTGGCTTTAACTGAAGTAGTCGATCCAAAGGTCACATCATGGCCATCGTTTGTACGGTGCAGCAGGTCAGCAGAAATGATCAACGGTGCAATTGTTTGCAGTGCAGTGGCGCTCAGTAGTGCAACCACGCATAGAACAATAATAATCTGCGACGTGAAGATGCGACAAACGTAAGAAGTTTGAATTCAAACAATCTATAGGCCCAGCGATGGATGCCGCTTTCTTCCTAAGAATTATTCAGACCCTTTAGGGTCAAAAATATAACATAGTAATTTTTTAAGTAATCAAGTTTTGAAATACATTTTTAAAATATAAAAGTGATTTTAAAAGTATATATTTGAACTTAAACAACAACTACCAACGTAGTAAGCGGGCATGCAGCGGCAGATGCCAATTGCCGAGCTCGAATTTTTATACGCCAATACGCAAAACGCAAAACGCATTGAATTCACATGTTATCAAGCGTTATCGTCCGGTTAATATTGCTGTAGATAAGATAACGTGACCGGTGCCATGATAAGAACGATTCGGCCAACGGTCGTGATTTGAGCACAGAATATTCTGTTGTTAGAGATTTTAAAGGTAATATTATCTATTATTATTAATTATAATGTATTACGATATTATTTGTTATTTTATAATAAATTATAATATTATATATATAATTAAAATATATTGTTATATTATCTAAACTGTCTTAATCGTGGTGGTTTAACGAGGTTCATCATTCAGCTCGGCACGTCACTACCACCACACCACGTTGCGGCCTCGACGAATTTCAGTTGCTCGGCTTCATTTCTGCACTACCATTCTACACAGGAAACGAAAGAACTGGGAAGTATTGGCTAAAATTAGTGTAACAGACAAAAAGCGATAAACGATCGTTGGGCCTTAAAACTTAATGATCGAACGAATAACAAAACCGGATAAGTATTAGGTAATATTACAATAGGATACTGTAGAGTTTAGACTGTACCTAAAAATTACAATGTGTTGTAGTCAGTGTGGCGTAGGTATAGGTAAGTATTTGAAACTCAATCAAGGGGAGTAATTTAAAACTCAAAACGTATATCAAAATATCATAATTTTATTTTTGTTCTTATACAACTTACCTATACATACTTTTAAATTTTTGATATACACTTTTAATACATTATTTTATTTTATTTTATTTTCGATTAAGATTAAACAGGGACTCGTTATTTTTTACAGTAGAAGGTACTTCATTTCGTTCATATAGGTTTTTATAATGGATGTATTAAATTCGAATGTAATGCTAGATATCATTGCATACAAAAAATGATTTTGAATAGAGATGATTTGTTAGTCTAGAATAGTAGAATAAGTATATATATATATATATATATAATATATTATATGTTATATTTAAATTGTAATATTATGTCAACATTTGCTCTTCGAACGCTTATAAAAAATTATGAGGCCTATATATTTTAATAGTTTTTGAATGACAGTAACAATAATTTCTGTGGAATTTTCTATTCAATTTTCAACGTATTTGAAAATCTATCCATCGTTGATAATAAATATGAAACCACAGAAAAGACCTCTGCTAATATCCAAAGGAGGGCTAATTACTCATTGCTCTCCCCTCATATACGCCACTTCTCACTGGTTGCTATAAGTATACCTACAATTTATATAAACTCTGACAATCGTGGCTATTAAGGTAAGTGCAGCCATCCGGGGCAAATCTTGGTGTTGGTGATGGATTTTTGATAGTTTATTGATAACTCGATTTACGGGAGTGTAAAATAAAGGGTTAATTTAAATGTTGAAATAAGTAGCAAAAGCAACCAATGACTAATTACAATAAACCATGATCAACTGATAAGGTAGTGAATGAAAGGAGATTTTTTGTACAAATAATTGAGTGCCACTTTTATTTGTACATATTACCTACCTAATTTTTAATGCCGACTATTTTTTGCTTAGGTTTTATGGCTTAATTTAGATTATTAAATTTAAAGTGTTAGATATATAAGTGTTATATATACATGCACTTATAAAATGGTAACCAGTTGGATAAAATAAAATACTCACATTAAATTCGGTTTAGTTAGTCGTGTTAATGTGGCAGTGTCTAATCATTTATTTCATTACTACAAGTAATTTTCTATATTAATTAATACTTAAAAGCAATATTTGTAATTTTTAATTTTAAATATAATAATTATCATGCGTGTATGTTTAGATCATTTTAATTGATTGACCAACTCGTAAAACAATTCGGCAATATGATTGGGTACGTTCGAATACATTTTAAGTTTTAATTTGCGATGTAGTACGTGTTTAAATCAAATTTTGATAGAATAAGTATCCGAATAAAAAATATAGGTTTGTCGGTAACTACATAACGAGTTTGATAAAAAAAGATATAATATGCATATGAAAGATTTATGCATTCATGATTTATATATTATACATTCATCATTCATCTATTGGAAATAAATATATCTTTCTAATAATAATTTTTCAGACACTTTCTCAACAATAGTGCACAGAAATTTTTTTTTAGCTATCAAGTTTTTAAATATACTTTTTAAAATATAATATAGTGATCTCATAAGCTATATATTTAATTAATGAGTAAAAATAAATATTTATATTTTTTTCTTTTTCTTTATTGTTTAGTGTTTGGGACTTAGAATAGTGTCCCCTACATTGGGAAACTCGGGCTAACTCGAAAGTCTATTCTAAATTTCTAACACTAGTCATATATGGAATCATAATCACACGATATTTTTTTCTCAGGTCAAAAAAGTTGCGTTTCTTCGTCTTAGTGTTATTGGTGATATTGGCCTGCACGGTATCGGCTCTAGTCGTTTACTGGCAGCGTATTTACAACTACGAAATCCCCGACCCGGAAATTCCGTTGCCGCCATCCAGTACACCGATGGGCTTGTATTCAACAGCCGGTGTCGTGTCTAACGGTGGTCCATGCGCTCAGATTGGCGTGTAATTAGTTATAATATTAATTAAAACAATAAAAACAACGATAATAATTTTAACATATAGAAAATATAAAATAATATGCGTTAAGACGGAATGGATTAGTGAATGGAAACTTAACGAGGCAAACGAAAATAGATGCACTACGGGTGCTAATGGGAGTGAATTTATACATTCAAAAAGAGATTGAGGGAAGTCCAAAAACATAGAGATGGTGATAGGTTAGGATAAGTGATTGAAAGTGATTGTAAAATATCTGTAAGTGTTGTGGTAAGGGAGATTTCGAGGGCCATATAGTGTGAAGTTTAAAGACATGGTTGGAGGTGATGGTGGAATTAGGGGGGGGGAGTGGCCAGGCTCCCTGGCTTTTTGGTGATTATAACTTGGATATTATAATTTATATTGAATACATATTATCATCATAATTAATAATTGTATTAGTAAATTTTTGACCATAGTAATTAATTTTATCGTAGCCCGTCAGTCCGTGTATATTACCACCTGATCACGGCTGATAGTACACAATAAAACACGAAATGTATTATTCATATTTTAAATTGTTATCATCATTTTAGAATAATATTAACTTTTTGATATATTATAATAAATTGAACGAGTTATTTTACTAATAATTATTTCGATTTAATAAATATCATTGTACGAATATAAACACATATAATATTATCAAGCTATGTAAACTTACGTATAACTGTAATTAAAAGGTTGACTGAAAAATCAATAGGTATCATTGAAAAGTACAATGTCCCCCCCCGGCTATAAAAATATGGACGCCCTTGTTATGATGAAATGTGTAACAATATAGTTAACAAATTATGTATTCGATTACAGTTGACGAGTGCTATGTAAGCTGATTTTAAGTATACTCGCTACAGTCGCTGCTCAGACTTAAACCGATTTGCAAGGATGCATGAATACGATATCACAAATTTCAGTTTTTTTCTCCGTCGTCTAAACTTGGTTAAAGAAGGTTTCCGTAGCCGTCGAAACAATCAACCGAAACATAAATTGATGCAAGCCATTATTTCTTTCGATTCGTGGAGTCAAATAATGTTTCGGCTAAGTGGCACCGATACACGATTACTGATTGTTCACATTGCTCGTTTCACATATTACCTATCATTTATTTATTTTATCGGTAGAAACCGAAAACGCTCGTAATGATTTATTGAGTGGAAAGGGAAAAATATTTACGTTATGATTGAGTGAGTCCTGTACTCCTGCATAATGTTATCGGTAAATTAAATTCATACTTGACCCATATAAAGGTACTTGATATTATAGATTGATTACCTATAGAATATATTATAGCACGCCTAATGCTTAGAGTCTAAGCCTTAGACCATAATCAATAGTTTTACTTAGTATAATTTGTGTAAGTAAACCCATGCCGATGTACCTAGTACTTAAGTAAACGTAGTATTTTAAGTTTAAAAACAGTATAACGGATAAGAGCTTAACGTGAATTAACGACGAAACATATAAGTACATGAAAACGTACTATAATACAACACATATATATATATATATATATATATATATATAACCAAACGAACTAATTCGCTAACAGCTTACAAATTGTAGGTATTAAATGTCTGTATGTATAGGTTATACCTATTAGGTATATATACATTTTTTAAACTCAATATAATGTGCAATTACTTACGTATTGACGTATTGTATAAGTTTATTTCACTCCCTCGTTTCATTTTTAACCATTTATTAGACTAGGTGATTCAAAAAGTGTAAAAATCTTTAAAAAGAACCGGATGGGCCTTACTTTGCTGTACAGTTGGGGGTGGAGTGCAACTCGTTTATAGGATAAGTCATTACAATGGATTTGTTAAATTTGAATGCAAAGATAGGTATCATTGTATACAAATAACGATTCTGAACGGAGATGATATGTTGGTCTAAAATGGGTATATAATAATAAAGTATTTTATATTTAAATTGAAATATAATGCAATAGTATGCAATTTCGTAAAAATTTAAATTTCAAACGGTCATAAAATTTTTTCCTTTAAGTCCGGTAGAAATTATTTTATATATTTTTGAAGATTAGCTTATGAACAATTTAGTGTTAAAATTTTGAACTTTGAATATAAACAGAAAAAATGTTATGAATTTTCAACTACAAAATAACTTGCAAATCATCGCGATTTTAACATATTTTATACAAATTTGAAATTTATGGGCTTATAAAAAAAATATGAGCAAAACGATCCCCAATATTTTCTAGTTACGATAAGTATAACTTATAATAAACATTGTATTAAATTTTCAAGAGTTTTCGAACAACCAAATAAATTTTATAGATACTTAAAAAAAAAAAAACTTACAAAAATCGAAAATTTTAATTCTCTATAAATAAGTCAAAATATGTCAAAATACTTTGAAACCTTAACCATGTATAGAGAACGCCAATATAAAGATTTGGTGAACATTTCAAGTTGTTGCGATTTTTCGTTTTTGAGTTACAGCATTTAAAAAAAATGTATTTTGTAAAAAACGTGATTATGCGTAAAATTTCCCGTTTTTGTAATTTTTTTATCGTTTTTTTCGATTTTTATAAAAAGTATTGAAAAAGTTGGCCTAAGTACCATTTACATTCACTTTCCTTTCAGAAAAGTTGCTGTTTAAGCAAATCGAAGCATTTTTACTGCCAAAAAATGTGTCATCAGACACAAAAAAAAAAAAAATACATACATCATTGTAAAACCAATAGATTCCATTACTCTGTTCAGAATCTAAAATATAATATCTAATGTTGGATACGAAGCCTTTAATTAATTTATTGCTTATAACTACAAAGAAAGCTACTGATAAAACTTATGTTTTTGAAAAAGGGATGTGCTCTCAAAAGGCGGGAATGCCGTGGACGCTGCTATAGCTACGTTGTTATGTGACGGTGTTTATTGTCCGGAGTTCATGGGTATAGGTGGAGGATTTTTAATGAGTATATATAACGCCACGACTAAGAAAGTGATGACTATTAATGCACGCGAAACAGCCCCAGCAGCAGCTACTGTCGACATGTTTAAAATTGATCCTAAAAAGTCTTTATCTGGTACGTATTATTGTTAAAAAATTTCTGATTGAAAAATTATTTATAGTAAACGCATTACTGTATCACTATTATAAATATACGTGTTGTGTTGTATCGTGTACAAATGAATAAATATGAAGAAGTCTGAACTTGGCTGGAATTTTCAACTATTGACCTAAGCGTTTTATTTTCATCGATAAATTAGACAATAATACACTTACCTAAATATATCTTAGCATAATAAATAGGATTGGACCACATTAATTATATAGAAAAACGTAAATAGTGATCAAAATGTATTCATTTATCCAAAATAAATTAAAATATAATTAATTAATGTTATATTTTATTTAAAATCTAGGAGGACTGGCGATTGGAGTTCCTGGAGAACTTAAAGGCTATTCGACCATTTATAATTTATATGGGGGTAGAGTTTCATGGGAGTCATTATTTGAACCTACTATTCAGTCGTGCAAAGAGGGTATAGAGATCAATAAACGTCTCGAAAGAAATTTGAAATCGGTAGAAGAAATGATACAAAACAATGTAATACTCCGGTACGGAATAATATGATAATTTTTTTATTCTCATGTGTTTTATAACTAGTTATACATTATATTAAGTTAATTTTAACGAAATCGATCAAAAATCTTGAAATCACTTTTATATAAATATTTACCTACTACTTTAAATTTTATGTTTAGTTTTTACGTAAAAAATTATGCATTATTAATTTATTTTAAATCTTACGCAGTGAAATTTTTATTAATAAAGAAACTGGACTTTTGAAAAAAGCTGGAGAAACATACAAGTTTCCAAAACTGGCACGTACGATGGAAATCATAGCAAAAGAAGGAGTAGATGCCATTTACAAAGGGTCATTAACGCAAAAATTATTAGATGATTTAAAAAAAGTAAATAGTATAATCACAAAAGAAGATTTAGCTAACTACAAGTAAGTTTTCTTAAATTCTACTAAATTTATTTTAAATTTATCATTAGCTAAATTTTGGTCGACTAGAGGTCTTAGTTCCCTTCCCCTCCAACAGATAAATCATCCCCTCAATAAACCTGCAATAAATACTAATTTTAAAATTGATAAGAATGATTTTTTTTCAACACAACTACTGAACTAGTAAAGCGTATAGGTATTAGGTAAAATATTAATATTATTACATTTATATGTACATCGTGATTTTAACATACAGTTCAAATTAAATTATTTAACCATATATTGTCTGTAATACAAGGTCCGACTATGTTTATGCCATATTTCTATGATCATATTTGTTTTTATTTATATTGCCGGATAATTTTGATTTCGATTGAGTTTATTTTATTGTTAGAAATTTACTTATATCTTACTCCCTTTCGCATGGCCACGCTTACTACCGTTAAGTCGTTTAGTCGTATTCTCATAGGTATTATTAAGTATTATTAATTATTATACCCTATTGGTCATAGGTATTCGTATTATTCATCCGCATGGCGTAAATAGCTTGCCGAATTTGATCGGTTGTCGGTTATGACGCGTCAACAGTTGTTTTTCGTCAATAGTAGGAGTGTATAATATGACGTATTCTGAAATCGGGTCTATGAATAAGATTGCTTAAAAACTATACTGTCCGATACACACTCAAAAACATGTATAACTTACCACAAAATAAATTTAAATGCTACTTTCGATGTAAAAAAAAATTCTTTGATATTTTGTTAATAATATCCGCATACAGCATTAAATAATTAACAAACAACTGTGTATACATATATAAATGTTATACTTTTAGAGTTGAGATCAAAGAATCATTTCCAGTCAACTTGAAAAATGGATACAAAATACACGTGGCACCACCACCTAGTTCTAGCATAGTTTTAGCTTACATTTTACGAGTGTTGGACGGCATGTTACCAGCACCTAATGCCGGTTTAGATGCACATCGGTTGGTGGAAGCTTTCAAATTCGGATACGGAGAAAGAACTCATTTAGGTGATCATAACTTCGTAAATGTATCTTCTGTATGTATATAGTTTCCGTGGAACACCCCGTTCATGTGCATGATATTATAGTGTTAAAATAAAAAAAAATCTCTTTTTAGCTTTACGATAAAGTGACATCGGACAGTTACATCCATAGTATACGGAGAAAAATGTCCGATAGCTACACATCATTAAATCCTAAATATTATGGAGCTGATTTTGATATGCCAGAAAATCACGGAACTGCTAACATGGCTGTAATCGATTCGGCGGGAAACGTAGTTGTATGCACTAGCACAGTAAACACCCAGTAAATATGATTATTCCTTTTGGTTTATTTTTCGAATCGATTCATTTGGTAACTTGTCGTGTTCGATTTTGATTTTTAGTTTTGGTTCTGGTTTTGTTTCTCCGAGCACTGGCATCATTTTAAATAACGAAATGAACGATTTCTCTATTCCCGATGCTACTAATTTTTATGGGATTCCATCGTCGCCAGCTAATTACATAAATCCTGGCAAAAGACCAATGTCATCAATGTGTCCAACTATAATAACAAACAACAATGATGACTTTGTTCTATGTGTGGGTGCAGCAGGTGGATCTAAAATTACAATTTCCAGTGCTTACGTAATATTTGTCAAATTGAATTTCTATATAATATATTTTACATAGTTTTTGAGATTAACAACGAACTAAAATTATTTTGAATCAATTCAAAATAAAACATGTATGTTGCTTCGTTTATTATTTTTTCTATTTTTCAAAGAGCTAAACTTAATTTCAACTTACTAATATGACTTCATACCAAAGATAAAAAAATTGTTTAGCTTATTGAACTAGAAATATTTTTATATCAAATATTCCTATTATTTTAATCGTAGATGATAAAACGTCAATGAATATTTTTGATTCATGCTTTAATCATTAAAATTGAATATATAAGCATATGTGTGTGTACATTTTTTTTCAAAATAAAATAAAAATGAATTAAAGTCTAATAAGTAAAATATGAGTAAGATTTTGAAAATTATTTTAAAATTTCAAATCTACAAAAAATGCAAATGCATTAAATTTCGAACACGTGTATACAATTTATATTATGTTATTTCGTATTTTGTACTCAAACATTAAATAACTTTTGATTTCCAGATATCTGCTCTAAAACTATGGTATAATAAGACAATGAAAGAAGCAATAGACAAGCCCAGGGTTTACCATCAGCTTGTACCAATGGAAATCCAATATGACTATGGAACGACCAAGGTAAGTAAAAATATACATTAAATATATATGTCGCATCCATATCGCGTTATTGTACGTTTCACGAAATGGACAACGTTTGCATCCATTTCACGAAATGGAACCGTGATTTTTTCACTTCACGTAATTACACAATATGGATAATATTTCGTGAAATGGATACCTAAACTGTCATCAACGGAACTTGTTCCGTTATTTGGATGTCCAAATAGCAAAAATTAAAAAAGCTTAAAAAATCTAAAAGAACGATCTGTTCTATCATAAACGACAGTCACAATATTATATTTAGGTATTATTTGTTTTATAAGTTGTTTATCAGTTTTTGTTATTGTCAAAAATAAAAGAAAAAAAACGATCTATTAACTATTTTATAAATATAAGTATTTTAATACAAACTATTATTTATTTAAACACCTTGTGAATTATGGTAACGAGAATTAAATTTGAATGTACCTTTAAAACAAGCACATTTTTTAATTTTACATTTACCTTTACAATAACAGCTAAAAAAACTTTGACCTCCAGTTAAAGAAGAGACAATTTCTCTTAATAACATTTCTTTGATTTTATTCACTTGCTTGATGTCAATAAAGTTTGATGTGTCTAGTTGTAAATTTCTTTGTTGTTTCTGTCCTTTTGTTTGCTAATCAAGAACTGTTTTTCAGCAACATTCAAAACAGCAAATTTTTCCAAAAGATAATATTCATGCTTCGTTTTCTTATTTCTAATTGTAAAATAAATAGTCTATTATTTTTAAATTTAAATATTATGCAAGAAAAATATTTCCATAATATTTATCATGAAGTACAATTATATATTTCTGTTGAATTAGATTTAATTAATTAAATAAATTACATACAGAAACAACAAGGAAATTAAGTAAGTAAATATATGTAAAAGAAAAATGACATTAACCGTTTAGGAACTGAACATGGCATAATAAAAGGTTGGCATGGTTCTGGAAATATACAACTAGCCCCATCAAATTTCATTGACATCAAGCAAGTGAATAAGATCAAAGAAATGTCATTAAGAGAAATTGTCTCTTCTTTAACTTGAGGTCAAAGTTTTTTTTATCTGTTATTGTAAAGGTAAATGTAAAACTAAAAAATGTGCTTGTTTTAAAGGTACTTTCAAATTTAATTCTCGTTGCCATAATTCACAAGCTTGTTTAAATAAATAATAGTTTGTATCAAAATACTTATATTTGTAAAATAGTTAATAGATCTTTTTTTTTTTCTTTTTCTTTTTCTTTTTGACAATAACAAAAACTGATAAGCTGACAGCTTATAAAACAGATAATACCCAAATATAATATTGTGACTGTCGTTTATGATAGAACAGATCGTTCTTTTAGATTTTTAAGCTTTTTTAATTTTCGCTATTTGGACATCTAAATAACGGAACAAGTTCTGTTGATGACAGTTTAGATATCCATTTCACGAAATATTATCCATATTGTGTAATTACGTGAAGTGGAAAAATCACGGTTCCATTTCATGAAATGGATGCAAACGTTGTCCATTTCGTTAAACGTACAATAACGCGATATGGATGCGACATATACATACTTCGTAAAACATTGGTTAATTACTACACATGTTATTATTTTAAGGATGTAGTACAAAAACTTAAAGACATTGGACATCCGATGGTTAGATTGAAAAATATAGCAGTTGCAGCAGCATCAGGCATTGCCATTTCCTCCTCGGGGATCGAAGCCATGTCAGATTTTCGTCGGTTAGGAAACACATCTGGATATTAACACACGGTGAAAATAATTTTGATTTTCGTTGTTACTTAAAGTACCTCTATGTGCTTATCAAATAATTTTATTATTGATCCCCAGTTATTTTTTGTTGCTAAAAATATTTATTGATGTTATCTTACTACCGATGTGTTTTCATAAAAATTGCAATTATCATAGAATTGTTTTATTTTATGGAATTGATGATCTATTTTTTTTTAATACTAGGATCCTAGAGCCTAATGTAATACTATGCTCAAGTAATATTAGAGACCACTCCATACAATTAAAAATATCATCATCGACTAGGATAATAGATCATGGTTTACAAAAAAACTATTGTATGTATTATGGTGGCTACAGCTCATACAGCTCAGCTAGAAAGCTTAATAATGTAATAAATAAATGGTTTTCTTGTTAATAAAAGAAAGATTTTTCTGTGTTTTAATTGTACTTGTACACGTTTATGTAATATGAAGTATCAAAGTAAATTAGCTAGTATCAATTAGTATATAACAATTTAATGAAAATCAATGTTCACCATTTTGGTGAATATGTCCAATCAGGAAGTCCCAAAAAAATGATCAGTGCACCCAGTGATGATTAATAACAATTTAAAATGTCATTAATACTATTGCAGTTTTATTTATACATTTTAATTTTTGGTGTATATTTAGAGCATTAAATAAAAAAAAAATAATTTAAAAATAATATAAAAATAAAAAATAAAATAATTATAAAAATAATTTTACTGGTTCGGTTATACTCCCGAGAAACTCGAAAAATGTTAATTTTATGCTTTAATGTTATATGCTTTATGCAAAATATGGATGGATTGTTCTACTCTAAAAAGTCTTTAAAAAAATCACATGTTCGTATATCAATGTCTCTTTTTTTTACTTAGAATTTGAAATTTAACGCAATTTTATTTTTCAGTAAATGTTGAAGAGCATATTATAATGGTTTATGTTCAGTGTGAAAGCTTTGGGTTAAATATTAAAACACTTTTATTTTTTTGGAATAAAACCATCCCATTCGAGAAATTTACGAGATATTTACGAGAAATAGGAATTTTAGGAGACAAAACGATTACCACTTATTAAAGGACTAAATTGCCATGATTGAATGTATTAATTGGTAATGTATAAGGTACTATTTCATTGAAAATATGTATTTAGGTTAATAAGTAATTGGGACATAAGGTAAACTGTTAACACACCTTTATTAAATATCTCAGCATCCATGTTAAAGGTAATTATGTATACTTTTTGCGTCACAAAGTTTCATTCAACAGTGATGATACGGTATGCACAATATTTTTATTTGATTGCGAAGCATATAATTATTATAGTTCAACATTTATAATATGCTATTATTGAAGAAGCGTTTTAAAATTTGAAGTGATCTAATGGAACCAATGTTTTTCGAGCTAATTAGTTTGAATATAATTGACTGACTCGAAACAATTGTTCATATAAATAACATCGAATACCAACACTATAGGAATTGTTTTCTCGATTTGACACTCGAAAAATTGTCAGAACATCACAGTGTAATATCTCTATGTAACACTTAAATATCGGTTACCGAGTATTTTCAATGTTTTTCTTAATCGAAATCTACACGTTGCATGGTTGTGTAGTAGAATATAATGGCAACCACGAGAAATAATTAAGCAAATATATCTAAATGTGTCAATTGTGTTTGTAACAATGTATTATATAAGATCGTTAACCTGCATTCCTGCATACGTAGGTGGTTAAATTAGTGCTTAGCATCTACTTCTTATTTTTACAGTTATAGTAGATATTGTTTTCGTTTTTTTTTTACCACGTACAATATTTACTAGCCAAATAATCTGATGCACTGGTACGGATATAAAGGCATATGGTTTTTTTGTGTAGCCTACAAAATCAGTATCTGTGAGGGTGTATTTATAGTTATATGCAAAGAATTTAATGAGGAAGAATATGACTGTTAATGCAGAAAAGGGTGATAATGATTAATGCATACAATTAATTAGCTTATAAGACGTCTATTACTATCATAAAATTATTTTTATTTTAAAAGTATAGAAATTGAAGTAGCATTAAAAAATATAAGATACATTACATAACACATTTAAACATGAAAAAGTTATAGCACTTCCATTATTTCCTAAATTATTAACTTCATACATTTTTCGGGTTTCCTAGTTTAAACTTATTTTATATGTGTTCAATATACATACTGTAAATCTATATATTTTATTTGTATAAATAAAATTACTGCATTGATGTAATATATTCAACAACGGCAAAATAAAAAAGAACGGGTGGGCCTCGCTTTGCTGTACAATTGGGGGTGGAGTGTACCTCGTTTATAGGATAGGTCATTATTACAATGGATTTGTTAAATTTGAATGCAATGATAGATATCATTGTATACGAATAACGATTCTGAACGGAGTTAATAAGTTTGTCTAAAATGTGTATATAATAATATAGTATTTTATATTTAAATTGAATTTTAATGCAATTTCGTAAAAATTTAAATTTAAAACAGTCATAAAATTTTTCCTCTTAAGTCTGGTAGAAATGTTTTTTATATATTTTTGAAGATTAGCTTATGGATAAACTAGTGTCAAAATTTTGAACCTTAAGTATAAACAGAAAAAATTTTATGAATTTTTATCTACAAAATAATTTGCAAATTATCACACATTTTATACAAATTTGAGCTTTATGAGCTTATAAAATAAATTTGAGTGAAACGATCACCGATATTTTCTAGTGAAGATAAGTTAAGCTTATTGTAAACCTTGTATTTAATTTTCGAAAGTTTTCGGCCAGCCAATTAAATTTTATAGGTGTTAAAAAAAAAATTTACAAAAATCGAAAATTTAAATTGTCTATAAATAAGTCAAAATATGTCAAAATACTTTGAAAACGTAACCATGTATAGAGAACACTAATATAAAGATTTGGTGAAAATTTCAAATTGTTGCGGTTTTTCGTCTTTGAGTTAGAGCATTTTAAAAAAATGTAGTTTGTAAAAACGTGATTTTGCGTAAAATTTTCCGTTTTTTCGTAATTTTTTTAACGGTTTTTTCGATTTTTGCAAAAAGCATTAAAAAAGTTGTATTTTGACTTGCCCAAATACCATCTACATTCATTTTTCTTTCAGAAAAGTTGCTGTATAAGCAAATCAAAGCATTTTTACTGCAAAAAAATTGTCGCCAGACACAAAAAAAAAAAAAACACGTCATTGTTCAGAATCTAAAAGTAAAATAACAAGTTATGTCATAGACAATATAAAGTTTTAATTAAGTTATCATATTTATTATATTATTTAGGTATGTTACCTATGAAAATTGTAAGACAAAAGATATCGCTGCTTTCAAGTGTAATTATAGTTGATATCAATAAATTCAACAAGTATTTCATAATGTTTAATGTTTTATTTCATCCATTATTGTACGAAAAAATAACGAACTATTAGAATGTATTTGGATACACTGGATATTTTTACACAAATATATTCCCATATCCCCTGATTCAATTTAGTTCATTTTAAAGTTTATCAATCATAGTATCATATTGATTATTACTATTCATTATTATGAATATACCTACCTAATTAAAGTATGAAGTATCAATATTCAAAATAATATCGTTATAATCATTAAACTATAAATAATAGTTAATCAATATAAAATTATTTATTTTGATAATACATACCCCATAATAGATTCTTCTTTAGGTGCGGTGTTTAATAGTGTTCTTAAAATTCTCTATTTTTACCATATTTTGTAGTGAACAAATGATTTTATTTCTACACTGTTTCATGTTTTTTATTTTTTTTTTTTATCTTGGAACACCTGCGAATAGATAGGTTTATAATGTTTGTATATATATATATATATAATATAGTACCTATATAATACAATTAGTAACGTAATTATATATCATTTATAATATTATTGTGTGTCTATCTGTGTTTATTTCATGCAACTATTTATACTTTTAAAATCAAGGACGTTGATTGTCATCATAGTTGTAACATTTTGGTAATCACTGAACGTTAAAACCAGTTGAAGCTCTCTCTTCGTTTCCAGTATACCTATTTCACATGTACTAAAATTTGTTTAGTTAGTACTTGGTAGTACGGACTAGAAGGTGATGTTAGTGCGTTCGTTGTGGCACTTTTTTAAATTAAGTTTTAATTTGTATTTTTCTGTGTTGTATAAATAATTTAGTGGTGTATTGCAGGCAGTTAAACAATATTGCCAATATCAAAAACACTGTAAATAGACACTAGAAGTACAATGTAAGACTTTATACTTATAACATTTATTTAATGCGCTTAATTCCTTAATGTTTTCATTAAGTGTTTGACTGTTATGATGCAAATAAAATAATATTTACGCCAGAAAGATGCGTTTTTAATAAAATTGATAATAATGGCACAACTTAATTTTTAACACTGAACTTCTTTTATAATTTTAAAGCACATAAGAAATTAGAATATAATATTTTTTGCGCAAAATACGTTACAGAAACTTATTTTCCTTGATTTTAATTCATCTCGGTGTATAAAACATTAGAATAAAATTTAACAATAGCTTTTATGAAGGTCGGATTCGTTTATATATTACATTGAACAAATAGCAGCCAGTGTATTCCTTGTTGTAAATGTAATGGGAAACTAAAAAATTTTCAGGTAGGTTGTAAACGAAACACATTTTATAGTTAGATAACCGATTACGAGTTAAAGAATGCTCTATTATTATACTCGTAAGTTTAAATACCTCCTACATGTTTTACTTTTAATATGTTCAATTCGATCCTTAGACTAATCAATTTTTATGCATATCAATGTGTAAATGAAACGTCAATGTAACTAATTAATTTAGTATTTATTTTATATTTTATAGTGTAGAGTGACAATTGTTTATTATTCTTGTTTTGATTTAATAAGTACAATATTAACTTCCTACTACACTCAATTTAATTCTTACCTGTATCAATTTAAATTTAAATTGTTAAATGCTTTTACGGACGCGTTTTATTTGGGTTACAATATACAGCTGTTGCGTTAGTTACTATATTTGTTATCACTGTTATCAGTAATTTCAGTCACAATCAATATCGTAAATGTTATTCTATTACTACTCGCGGGCTTCTATGTAAAGAGAATATAACGATATGAAAGAATTTTGTTTCCCATAATATATCCATCAGCTCATTCTTCATAATACCTATGTAATTTATTGATTCATATAATACTATTGATAGATTAATTTATTTTTTATTTACTTTAAAATTTGTTATTTGTTCAATCTGTTACACTAGGAACAATATAGTCTAAGCTAATTTAACAAAAAAATAAAAAAAAAATAATAATAATAATAATAATTGATAATATGACAATAAAATAGACGGATGTGGCAGATAGTAAAATCCTTCCAGTTGCTGTGGAGGGATCACAAAACCCTATAATAATATTAACTTATGAGAATTATGTTTTTTTACAAGCACTTAAATTCTAAACTAAAGCTAACTATTTACAATAAATATCCGTTTATTAGTGTTTACGAGTATAATAACATAAAATCAAATCTGCGTAGCACCTACTTATTTATCTGTTTTAGTATAAACTCAACTTACCACACTTCGATAATATTTCTCAAAAATTGCGTGCCGAATACTTCAAATTTTGAATTCTATTCCCATCGACTGTTCAGAATCGGGTGAGTGCTGGTGGACGGGAATGATTAATGTATTATTCACCGCAAGTGAGAATGTATGAAGACATGTATGTATCATTTATGTATAAAGTATAATATTACTGTGCTCAAATGGTCCAATCATTATTGTAAATCAACTGTGCTATTCATTCAAAATACGTTTATAATTATATAAATTATATACTATTTTATTAAAATGGTATCGTTTTTGTACTGCACATTTTTTTTCTTTGTACCCCATATCATCTCCGAAATACTATTTGGGAAATCAAAACGTGGTTTAATACAATTTTGAGTATACTAGAATATCTTATTAATTATAAATCATGTTACAAATGTCTCTTTTGTTTGTTCATAACAAATAATTCATGTTCCACAAAGTAGAAACCATGAGTCCCGTCTACCAGAACATTGTCCTAACTGTTATTTCTGAACAGTAATCAAGGTTAATACTTAATAAACGATCAAAAATATTTAGTCAAATCAAAAAAATATAAATAAATATTTAATTTGGTTTGTACTGTACCAATACTTCTATAAAGTATACTTAATTATAAAATTATAAAATTGAAAATACTGATTTGAATATTTACATCAAAATAAGTGCTATGTTCAGTATAATATGATTTGTACGAATGTAACACGTCAAACCAGTCACTGAGTCGAGTGCAAAATATAACTCATTGATGATTGATGATTTGTCACGTGAAAGCTTAATGCCATTTAATATATTTTTATGAAAGAACCACACACGACTTTTTTTTTTTACAAATGATTAAAAGAAAATGGAATTCAGTTGTAGGTACAAATTAGTTATTTACTTGTGTATAATATTCGATACTATAAATGTGACATTTTTCGAGTATCGTTTATCGCTAAATGTACTTATAAGACTCAGGTAGCCTAATTCGAAAATTCTTTCGCATATAAATTGTCCACTCAAACGAATATTCGTAATTTAGTATTTACCCATAATTATCTTGAAGAGTTTCACTATGTATTACGTATTCTCGTTATTTATGGTTTTCTAAGAACATAAAAATAAAAATAATAAATTCATGATTTGAAAATCTGGAATTAAATTATAACAAGACTTTTTGTAAATTAATATTTATCTGTTTGTTATGAAAACGTTTTTATATTGAATTCGTGTATTCAAAGATTTTTATCCATTGTCAAATTACGTACAAAAAGCTAAAAATTTTCCACTTTTCAAGAATAATAAAAAATACCATACACATTTATACATATTGCATAAATATATAGTATACATGTATCATGTATGACAATATTATGTTTACTTTTAATTTAAGCCAATAATAATAAAATTATAACAAGAATTTATGTTTCATAGCTTTAAATTAAATTAAATAATAAGTATCTTAAAATACAAAAAAGTGCATTTCCCACAAAAATTTAATTTTTGCTGAAGTTTTTCTTATTTTTGTTCTGAATCTGTATGTAGACAAATCATATATTTATATGAAGACCAAAAATTAAAAATGTTATAAAACCCTTGATATTTTCATCTTAATCAAAAAATAAAATAATTCTAATCACTTTATTTGATTAAAGTTGACCTTGAATCCAAATGTATTTAAAATACACTCAGTTATCTATATTTGCAATACATATTTCATCAATTTGTATGTCAATTGCATATACCATGATTAAATCCCACCATTTAGTTTCAACAATGAATAAATTTCCTTTCTCTTCTTTCGCAACTCAAAATTAACTAAACATCATTCTATGTAATGAGATATATTCAAAATAGATAATTTATTTTCTATTATAATTACATATTTGCTCCTATAAGCATTGAGTGTTTTTAATCTTTGATTCAAATGTTTAGTTCACAGACCGATTTTGGGTTTTGTAATTTATAAATAATTTACACATAAAAACATATAAATTTGATCTTGTAATAGTATTACGCGTGTATTCCTTTTTTTTACGATTTAAATTATTAATTTTTATCGTTGTTTTAAAAATGTAACTAATATAATCTACATAAAGTCTAAACATTCATTTATCAATTGAGAAAAACTATAAAAGTTACATGTATGTTGAATTGTCAATCCATGCCTTATATAACCATTTATCGCTCCAAAAAAGCAGGCCCTAAATTTCACATTTGCGTACTCACAAATATTCGCCGTGTCTTCTCGTTCTGTGCAAAGAAAAAATTAATTATACATATTATACATGCATTTATTTAAAAAAGTACTTAATCATAATTTGAATATTATTATAAATTTTAATATAATGTTTACCAGGTTTTTAGCAGATAAAAGAATTATTGCATCTTAACAAAAGATAAACTGGAATTTTACAAATTAAATTTGGAAACAAAATCGATGAATTTGCAAATAATAATAACATGAGTATTGCAATTAACATATATAGGTACGAATTAAACTTTTAATAGTCTTTTTTAAATTATTTTCAAAGTTATTAATAGCACATAATCTATTTTTTTATATTTTACTCGATTTCTATTAATTTTATTTAATCAAATCAAGGGCTCGCAGAAAAAGTTCTTTTCATATAAAATACAAAATTTATTGTAAAAATGATTTTTTTCTCAATTTGATAGGATATAAAACTGTTTGAGTATAATATTAGATTAGGTGATCGAATTGTCGACATGCAACGCATGTATGGAACACGGGAGTATTTCATATTTATTATATAATTATAGTTATTACTGTATTCTAGAAGTAAATTGACCTTAGTTCGCCACTAAAATTACAACTGCGTGTTTTTTGTAGAATGATTTGAAATTAGTAAATATCAATTCACTCCTGAAGTCCTGAAGACTAAAAATAAACTAATAATATTGAAAAAAAAATCGATTGGTATGAAAAAAATATAATATTATACAATTTGACTATATCAAAGATAATAAAGAATAAAACAATAAAATATATAAAAATATGATAAATATGATAAAAATCATAATTTTATCTATTAAATTACTACAGCAGTGAATTACTTATATTAATGTTTTATTAATTTGTATTATTTTATACCTAGTTTATTTTAGTTTTCTAAACGGTCTTATATCAAATATAAGTTTCATTGAAAATAATCATTATACGCTTTATTTGAGAAATATTTTTAATTAACCAAACGTTCAACAAACGTTAAACAAATAACAATTTTAACAAGTCCCTACAGTTACGACTATTAGCTATTAATAATATTAATTATTAACATTCTGAATGTTTACTACAAAACGATAAACATTTTATAAAATACTACCAAATAATCATAAAGTATATTCAGATGCATCATATGCTGACAAAGGAGCTATAATTTAATTCTTCAATATCAGTACCAACTTTTACAATATATAACTATAGCCGAGCTATAAAACTCACCAAATACTTATAATAAGACAAAAAAAAGTGTTTGCATTCAGTATAATGTTGATTTTTATTTTTTAAAAAATTACTCTGCAAATCATACAAAATTATTTTTAACACGTTTTAGTGCAAGGGCATAAACAAAAAAAATTAATAATTGTTCGAGACTTCGAGTCCTACAAAATTAGAATACAAATAGCAGATTCAAAGAAAACTTCAGTACAGGCGTTGAAAAAATTAAAATATGAACAAAAACCTTAGAACCCGCCAAGAAAAAATAAAATGAAAATTTGCTACGCAAATAATATCATATATAATAATTATGACACAGTCTATTGGAAACTTCATGGGTCAGAAGAAATACCTTACAAGTGGAGTTTGTTAATTTCCAATAAATTAATAGAGATGAGCGTATATAATATATATTATCTTTTCTTATTAACACATAAGCTAAAAATTATTGTTTATTATGTTTGGAAACTAGTAGTAAAATTTCAAATAAATTTATTTAGAATAAAATTAACATCATTTTCATTGGACGCATCTGGACACAAGAGAAAATAAAAACAATCACTCAAAACATCATTTTTTAATAGTTTCGTGTTATTTTACATGTACTTTGAATATTGAAGGTATAAAATATATGCGGTGAATGATTTGTAACTTGTAATTATTTTATTCTTATGCAATTTTGACTTAAGTTACCTATGTCTGTATAATCATGATTATTGCTTCATTGAAGTCATACGAGTTTCAATTGTACAAATAAAATATCCACTATTATTCGGATATTATAAGTAATTGACATGCACTCATCGTTTGATTATTAGTCAATAATGAAATATTTACATCATAATATTTAGTGTACTTTTCGTCGCGTCAGCATGAATACACGATTTATGTAAACGATTAAATCGATTGACTAACTATATAACAGCACACAGGTATGCCTAACCTTCGTTGACACCGGCTCGACAACGAGTTCAGTATTATTTTCGTTGTGCCAGTGTGCGAATGCTTAATCGACTAATAACAATTTAAGTTAACAGCAAATCTTCAAGACGCTGTTTTAATTTTTTTCTTATTTAGATCACGACGCCAGCCCATTTAGTAAACCCTGGAGAATCGAACGAGCGAAATGATTACCAGGTACGTTTATATAATATATTATAGGCAGTGTCGTCCTAGTGCTTATTATATATTAATATTATAACGTGATCGTTTTATCCGACACATCTTCGTCGTCGCTGAATAGGGTTACATAACATGCATTACGTGCACATGTGTAGTAGTGGAAATTTATCCAAGAAAAAAACCTTAATAAATAAATCAACATAGGTATATCATAGGTATATATTATATGTATATATTCTGTGTTACTACTACAATAAAAAAAAATATTTATGAATTTACGCTGATTGCCGGAGTTAACTAGCTAGTATTCACCATAGTATCACCACCACTACTACTACTACTACTATTACTACAACTAATACTATACGTATACATAATGCTACAATCAATATTATAATCAACTGTTGATTATTATATGCATGATATTATAATCAACTGTAGAATCTGATGCGCAATGCAGTCGTCTGGTTATGTATTAATTCAACAAAATATTTTACAAAGACATGGTGACCCGTTTATGAACAATCTTCGTTTTTAAACTTTGTGATCGCGTATTGTTATCGGTATAATACAATAAAATCATAAAACTGTTCAAATGAAAGGCTACGAGAATCTAGACATTTCTGAAAAGACATCGATAGTAGGATATCTGCAGCGAAAGAAACCTAGGTCAGTAACTACTCATTTTAATTATGATTACACTTTTGAAAATCACGACTTCATAGGATGCGATGCAAATATGATTTTCCGCAGACTCGTCATCATCATTTCTAATTGGAATTTTTAAATCCGATACATTTTCGAAAACGAAACTATGATATTATAATAATTATGGTATCGGTTATCTTTAGTTTTTTATTTTCCGTTTCAACATTATGTTACTTATAACACTTTTGTACTCAAACTTTACGTCACTATAAATACTATTTAACGAATGAAAATTATTGCTTAGTATTATAGTTATATATACTTATAATAATAAATTAGCTATAAAGTTCATTTATTGCTGTTTGATTCGTTCTATTTGTGAATATGGCTCGACAATATGATGTCCATACATACATCTGCTAATAAATATATAATAATTGAGAATATTCAACAACATTTTATATTTTTTGTATAAGCTCGATTCACAGAAAATAATTATTGTCCTGATTTTTTAAGTTGTCTCTCCTTTCATATTCCTACTCACAACACTTGGTTTATAAATAAATTTTAAATAACATGTAATATTGCTAAATTACCATCTACGAATTTATACATATTAATGCCCTACATATGAGTGTTTAGACTTTATGATACGAATCTTATTAGTTGTATCAAAACAAACATGTAGTAATCAGGAAATATCCGTTGATAAAAAACCTATCTATAAAAACTTGGAAGATGTGCGCAGTGTTCATTTATTATCATTTATAACGTATTTACGTGTTCCATCTGTACTCTATACCAATTATTATGTTCAATTCGTTTTATCAAGATGTGTCCATTTTTATATCGAATAATAACTGATATTTCTACGTTTGTTCGAAAAATATTTATTAATCTTAAATATTGTCATGCATCATACTTATAGACTATAGTAATCATAGATATGGATATCTATACCTGTTTTAAGTAAGTACTTAAAAATATGTATGCTTCAATCTCGATGTTGAAAGAACTGTGAAATACGGGTTTGAAAAGTCTCCTAATAATAAAAGATTAAAAAAAAGATTCATAAGTTGAAAGTATAAAAAATATGATAAAATATTCGAGTAACAATTTATTGAGATACAGGATAAAATACGCTGAAAAAAATATGTTTTATTTGGAAATAAATTAAATTTTTTGCTTATTCTATTTGGAAATAAACTATTCAAATGTTTATGACATATTTTATAGCGTAATCTCGGTAAATACTAGATCAAAGCGTAAATTTGAAATGAATCGACAACCCTAAAGTGGTTGATTTCATAATTAGCGATTGACGTGGTGCAGAATATTTTTCGTCGTAATTAAATTGAAACTCTGAATTTAAAAATGTTTATTAAATTAATTTTTTTATTTATTTCCTTATTGTTATTCATGTAACGGTTTAAAATCTGACTAGAAAAATATGTACCCGAAGATTTGGTTTTTTTTACGAGTATAAGAGTTTATTCAATACTACCATAATATTATGTTCCAAACAAGAGTACCTACACCACTGGTCGCAAACAACAAACATTGAGCGTTGAACACAAACATAAGTCATAACTCTAATAATGATATTTAATACATTTCAGGAAATAATATATCTGTATTTAGTCGTTATCTTGTAATAAATGGGTTTCTGGGTCATCATTTATAATAATAAATTTAATTATATTTCGTAGTTTGTTTATAGAGCGTGCACTGCGTGGCATCAATAAACATATGTAGTTAATTTATTATGTTTCTATGAACAATTAGCATTTATTATTAAAACTTATTTTAAATATCGAACACCTCATATTTTTTCATTTAATTAAAATAAACACAAACATCGTTCACGTGAACGTTGTACACCGAAAATAAAAGCTTTGGGGATGCCAAATAACGTCGAAGAAGATAGTTGTATTTCAGGTATATAATTAAAATACCGCACAATAATAATTTGTTCTAATATTATTGTTTCATATTAAATGCACTTATTTATTATTATATAAAATATTGTACCTACATATCAATTTTTCATTCTTTACTCGAAGCGTAATGCAACGCAAAACAAATTGGCAATTAGTTGGCTACCTCTGCGTACCATCAAACGCCTCCTGTATTTCTCCACTTTCTTCACTTCCAATCAATT
The DNA here is from genome assembly GCA_025469195.1 of Chaitophorus viminalis. NCBI lineage: Eukaryota > Metazoa > Arthropoda > Insecta > Hemiptera > Aphididae > Chaitophorus > Chaitophorus viminalis. Next base: position 118,840 of record JAIPRK010000224.1, read on the forward strand.
CTTTATTGTGTTATTTGGTCTTTCTCCGGTAATTTTCTTCGCATTCTCTCTTATTTTATCCGATATCGATACCACTCGTATGTGACTCTTCGATCCATTCTATCCTTAATTTATCCTAACTATTCATTATTTACTTTGTTTTCGATTATAACGCATTTATTCCACCGTGAGAACATACATTGATGTCGATCAGTTTTATAAATCTTATAACATTTATAGTTTATACAACGAGTACCTACCCGACTGCAGCAATACCAATAAGAGTAAATACACACCAAAATGATTTATTTACGTAAAAACATAATATACATAACGAACACGGTGAATATATAATTATTTAAGGTATACGTGTTATAGGGTGTTGTCTAGTTGCCCTCAGAGACTTTTTTTTCGGTATTTAATAAATGTGTCCATTGCCCTCGACCAATTGTAAAAGTTGCCCTCACATGTTATATACATGATTACAACACCAACCCGTAAAGTAGGGGTAATAAATAAGTAAAAGACAAATTATATACATAATAAAATAAATGAATAAATATACTATTTAAAATTATAATATTTACTAGTTAAAAAAATGTATACAATTTTATAATATAATAATTAATACGTATGTATAAAAATACTAATAAAGATATAATAAATTATAAAAACACACGCTTAGGTATCTACGTCTAAAATAAAATTACCTACGCATTCTAGTAATATTATGTCTTTGTCCTAAATTATTCACCACCCCTACTTTACGGGTTGCTATTGTAATCGTGTATATAAATATATAATATGTGAGGGCAACTTGGTACATTCAGTTGGGGTCTTCGAAACCTATACTCATTTAATCCCACACAACAATTGAACTACACGCGGTGGACGCACGTCTATATAATATTATTACACCACATTATTAGTACATTAATGTTCCGACAAACACACGGTTAATGCCTCACGTGGAAAACAACGTTGTTTTTTCAGATTGCAATCAAAACGTTGCCTTGTTCTAGTAGGACTGGTAATACTGGCTGCCGTCGTTACGTTCCTGGTCGTATTCTCGGAGCATGTCGTCGACACCGAGCTCCCCGATCCAGAGTTTCCGTTGCCACCGTCCACTATGCCCATGGGGTCGTATAAAGAAGTAGGCGTCGTATCAAACGGAGGACCGTGCGCACAGATCGGAGTGTAATGACCATAGTATTATTATATTGTGTTATACTCATGTGTGTACTCGGAGGCAAATTGTGAGCACCTTCTACCGAAAGCGATAAGCCGGTTAAAAAAAATTGGAAAAAATTCTATAGTTCAACATTGAATTTTTAGAAACATTTTAATTTTATTAATTAAAATTTGACAAACGAATTAATTTATGAACATTCCTAGTGATAATTAGTTCATTTTTCAACGTTTCAACGTTTAAATTTTAAAATTTTAAGTAGGTAAATCGAACGAAGCAGGAACTTTTTTTTTATACTACCAATTTTAATATATTTTGAAAACAATTATCAATTCATCTAAGTTATCAAAAATATAGTTATCACGATATAATATTTTAATATGTTTGGAAAATTGTCCCATATTATTATAAAATATAATATATTAAAACATTTTTTTAAGCTGTAGAAGATTTTCAGTGATATCAAAATTAAAAAAGGTAAGACTCCTAGCTCAAGTGAGATTTTATGGTAAGGTGAATTACATGGATAAGTGATATTGCTATTTATTGGTCTTTTAAATTTGAAACAAATGTACCATTGCTTTTGAAAAAACAAGGGAAATAGGTGGATTAGTTTATACTTATGAAAGTGAATAATAATATACAGGTACTCGGTAAGTTTTTCGCGTTGTTATGACGACTAAAATAATAATATAGAGTTCAAATCCCGTATCTAAGGTCAAATTTTTTGCTATTTTTTTACACTGTTTTCTCCTTAACTCGGAGAACTATTAACGTATTTGCAAAAGTACTAACTTGATAAAACTCCCTGACAAAAAATATATAGGATTATTTATATCAAAGCACATATTCTGGTCGAAATCGTGTACACAGACACAAACAGAAAACCCCCATTATGGTAAAACCAATACATTACTCGTTTCACTGAGAATCTACAAATTAATTTGAAACTATAGACTTATATTATATTAATTAAAAACATTCACAAACATTAATTAGAACTGTATTGAATAAGGGATGTAATATCAAAGGGCGGAAACGCTGTGGATGCCGCTATAGCTACTATGCTATGTGACGGTGCTCTATGTCCAGAATACATGGGTTTAGGAGGAGGATTTTTGATGAGTATTTACAACGCCACAACTAAAAAAGTGATGTCTATCAATGCACGTGAAACAGCTCCAGCTGCTGCATATTCTAAAATGTTTATGAGTGATCCTAAAAAATCTATTTACGGTGAGTACTAAATAGAGATTAGAAATGTAATTATTACTCGTCTATGTGTAGGTTTGCTTTGTTATCGTTTTATTTAAGCATTAACTTTAAATCTAAATATACAATATATTATAATAAAAGTCGTTTAAAATTTATTAAACATTTCTATAATGATCCATAAATTTATGTAACTTCATTAGTCATTAGTTCATTAAATATAAATATAAATATTTCAATTTGTGCCTATATCAATACGAAAATTAATTTGCATGTCTTTTGTATTAAAATTGCACAGTTAATCTTTGAAATACAACAATTCCTATTTAATATAATATTAGTATATTTAAACAGTAATTTAATATTTGAAAACCTATAGGAGGGCTGGCAGCTGCAGTTCCAGGTGAACTTAAAGGCTATTCTACCATTTACAATTTATACGGAGGTGGGGTTTCGTGGGAATCGTTATTTGAACCAACTATAAAATTATGTGAAGAAGGCATACAGATCAGTAATCGTCTATCAACAAATTTGAACAATCATGAAGAATTGATAAAAAATGACTTTATGCTCAGGTAAAATGAAAATATTTATTTAACCTACATAACTAATATATTTGTTAAGACAGAGTCGTAACTAATTCTTAACGAATACTATATTGATTATACTTATTATAATTTTCAAAATTGTTTTCAATATATGTACATAATATAGTATTTGGGATAACGTATCAGACCATTTAAAAAAAAAAAATTGTATTTTTTATATAGAGAGGCTTTCTTTGATGAAAAGACTGGACATGTGAAGAAAGTTGGAGAAATATACATGTTACCGAAATTAGCAGAAACAATGAAAATTATAGCAAAAGAAGGTTCAGATGCTATTTATAATGGGTCATTAACATCCAAACTACTATATGACTTAAAAAAAGCTGATAGTATAATCACAGAGGCAGATTTAGCCAACTATGAGTAAGCAAATGTTCTAAATTAGACTGTACCACATAGACGTTACTGTTGTTTTAGCACTCTGTCATAATTATTAGTGTCACTGACAATACCTAAAATATTAAGCGCAAATATTTAAACTATCGTTTTGAAAAAAATAAAAATGGAATTGCTAACAATTTTTTTATCTAAAAAAATCTATTATTTTATAATTTAAGAAAATTAACTTGAATTTGTAGCTTTAACTATATATACTTCTTATCGCCAATTCAAATTTTTCTCTGAGATACAATACAATATAGTTTTAGAAAAATGATATTTATAATTTATATACAAAATATGCAATAGAATATCATCTTTCACAATGAAAAAAAATGTTGTACTATGTACTGTTTATTTATTGCGACAGTAGTGCCAAACATTTAACTCATTTCAAATATTATATCAAAATTAAAACAAAAAATGTTTTATTTTCAGGGTTTCAATCGAAGAAACATTTCCGGTGACGTTAAAAAACCAATTTACAGTACACGTGGGGCCACCACCGGGCTCTGGTATAATATTAGCTTATATTCTTCGTATACTGGACGGCATGTTACCAGCACCTGATGCAGGCTTAGACGCACATAGATTGGTGGAGGCTTATAAGTTTGGATTTGGGGAAAGATCGCATTTGGGTGATTCTAGATTCGTCAACGTGACTGAAGTATGTATATCGTTTAGAAAAACACCATGGACACGGACATGAAGTTTATAAAAACGATTAATTTTATAGATTTACGAAAAAGTGAAGTCGGACCGTTACATAGATGACATAAGAAACAAAATATCTGATAACTTCACTTCATTAAACCCCAGATACTACAACGCTGAATTTGATATGCCAGATAATCACGGTACAGCTAACATGGTTGTAATAGACTCTGTGGGAAACACTGTCGTTGGCACCAGCACGTTGAACACATAGTGAGTGACATTGCACTAGAATATACCTTTTCATTTCAGCTTTTTTTGTTTTCATATTTTTTCGGTTTAAATCAAAATGTGTACATTATAATTTATACTCACTGATAGATATTTGCTTTCCTTCTAGCTTCGGTTGTGGTTTTATGTCTCCGAGTACTGGAATCACTATAAACAATGAAATGGATGATTTTTCCACTCCGGGAAGCGTCAACTATTACGGAATCCCATCGTCACCTGCTAATTTCATAGAACCAGGCAAACGGCCAATGTCTTCGATGTGCCCAACTATAATCACCGACAAGAACGGAGATTTCTTCCTTGGAGCAGGAGCAGCAGGTGGTTCTAAAATCACTCTGGCAACTGCTTATGTAAGGGTTCTCTATAATTACACTTTCATCATTAAATAACAATTGATTGATAGGATAGATTTTAAATTATTTTTTCAGTAATTTGGTCTGTAAAAAAATATTAATTTCTTAATAACTAAATTAGGAGCTTTATTATTATTTTTGTATATATATATATTTTTAAGACATTTCTAGCCAACAGTAGGCTATCTATATCTAGTGATAATATTTACAAGTTATTATTTTTGGCTTTTATAACAAGATAACGATTTAAAAAAATAAAAACAAATAATAAAAGATTAATTAACAATTAATTTTGTACATAATATGTACCGTACAAGGAGTAGTGAAAGAGCTTTATTAAAATCATTGTATTGCAGTTTATGGGATGATTTATGAATAAAATAACATTTATTTACCAATTTAAAATCTTTAAACATAAATTTATTTATTTTCCGAAAAAAAGATAATTAAAAATCTTTGTGATTAAATAATTTTAAATTTATAAAAAAATAACTCCCTGAATTAACATTTATACATTGTTTCATTAATATTTAAAATTATATATTTCGAGATATTTTGAACGTGTATCAAATGATTCAATTTTTGAATTAAAATTAAGTATATAAATTATAATAGTCAGTATATTATATATAGCGTTGTTTATTATAAGTTATAACGATTAAGCGAAAAATAAATAATTTAAAAGAGATGTGACTGATCATATGAAATTTGTATTCATCATGAAATATTTTTCGTGCAAAATGATTGTCAATTATTATAAGAATACTCAATATTCTATTAAAATTAATAGTTAAGCTCTAAAAGCTATTGTAAAATGGTATGATAACTGATAGGTTTATTTATGTGTATCACAATGATTTAGTGGAAACTATAATGTAAAATGTTTATACATGAACTAAAGCCTAAAATTATTCAATAAAAATTACAGGTGTCAGCTCTTAAATTATGGTACAATAAAACATTAAAAGAAGCAGTGGACAAGCCTAGACTTTATCACCAACTTATACCTATGGAAGTCCTGTATGAATACGGAACGACCAAGGCAAGCTAGAAATATTTTAACACAAAATACCTAACATCAGATAATTATTGACGGTGTTTTCGTTTTCAGGAAGTGGTGCAAAAGCTTAAAAGTATCGGTCATCCGGTCAAGAGATTGATAAATAATATAGGCTCAGCCGCAACTGCTATTAGCAAATCATCTGGAATGATCGAAGCTATGCCAGATTTCCGGCGACCAGGAAATTCATCAGGATATTAAGAAGATTTTACTTTATTTGATTGAATATTTTTATTACTTTTCTGTTGTATGACGTACGTTGTAAGTTCCTATAACAATTTTAATCTTGGACCTTAATGATCCGGCATCAACGCATGGTCATTATAATATATTATTGTACTACCATGTTTATACAATATAATCTTAAGTTTTGCTTATCATTTCAATTCTTTACCCTTTGTACAATATATAAACAAAATGTCATAAAACGTGCAAAAATATTAAGCACCTCGTTGTTGTACAATATAAACCTACATATTATGCTCTTCTTAATAACAATTAACAATTACATTATCGGTATGACCATGGACCTGTACGGCTATATCTACAGCCGTAAAATAAAATAAAACATGAGTTGATTATTAATCAAATATTTCGTTATTAAAATCAATCTCTGGTTAATAATTATATTACACTCATTATTAGACGTATAAGTTTTGAATTTAAAACATTTATGTACAATTGATAATTTGTATTTATTATAATAACCGAATAAAATTAAAAATAATCAACATTTACTAAAGTTTAAAATCCATTAAAGATATTGTACAGTAGACAGTAGGTATAACTTTTTACATATTAAATTAGCTTTCATCGCCCGACGTTGTCCGTGATTTAATTTGCCAGTATTATAATTATATGAATACTAATAACACTAAGTTAAAAGTTGTAATAAATCAAGATCCGCTGTAAAGTATAATACAGTGGTTCTCTACATCATGAATCAAAACTTATGACCAAATTTCATACCCATATCTTCAGCTAAAAGTATTTTTCCATTTGTCCCCTTTTGACCCCTTAAAGGTTGAATATTGAAATAATTTTGAATTATCTTATTTTAGTTTGTGATAGTGACAAATCTGGTTTTCAACTATTTATTAGAAAAAATGAAAACCCAATTATTATAGTTCTACTACTTCTACTTTAAAAAAAAAGTAGTAACCTATTAGCGCAGGTTAAGTTTTTAGTACTAACTACTAAATTTAAATTAGTTCTATTATACGTCTATTGAATAAAATCTGTTGTTTTCTTGTTTTTTTTTTTTTTTTTGTTCAACTGAATGATTAACATGTCAGTGATTCTTACGCTGAATGGAACAAAAATTAGTTCAACACTCAAGGCTAAATAAGTTCTTTATAATATTTCATTGTTGCGTTTGACTAAAACGCATTCAGTTTAGTATAATACTTTAATTTCTAGTTGAGTATATTGACAAGAAATCAGATAATCGATTAGTTGGTAGTCTTCTATTTTAATTTCTAGTAAATGTCTAGTAATTAAAAACAGCAAAATAAACTTATATTGTTTTTCACAAAATATACAAGAGTTCGAAACTTCAGTATTTAACAGGAAGCATTTTTCCAAGAAAAAAATGAAGCAAATCAAACAATTATCCAGTAGTTCCAGTTAATTTGGTGAGTTAATAGTTGTGTACGAATTTTAAACCTAAATCTATTATAGGGTAATATTTGAGATTCTTACTTTTCAGTTGAGAACAGTTATAATATTTCAATCGTGTATGATTTAACAAAAGATATTATGGTATATTTAAGGTACGCTTATTCAACTTGAGTTTTATTGTACATACTTTTGTATAATATAGCAGGGATGGGCAACTTTAAGTTACTACAGGGACAGTTTTTAGACACTGGTAAAACAAAATGTATGAACTATAAACATATACTTTGATATTTAGCAACCAAAATATAAATTACTTCTATAGCAGATGAGAGATGACTAATCAGCAACATTCTATATACGATATAATATAGGTACTTACTAATATACTATTTATAGGATGTAGACGAACGTTTTTTCAAAAGACTGTTCAGTATTTATCATTTTAGATTCTGGACGGAGTATTGGAATCTATTGGTTTTACAATGATATGTGTTTTTTTTTTTTTGTGTCGTCATCATGTTTTGGGGCAATAAAAATTCTTCGATTTTCTCTTACAGCAACTTTCCTGAAAGTAAAGAGAATGTAGATGGTTAACTTAGACAAGTTAAAAATAAAACAACTTTTTCAATAATTTTCAAAAGAATCGAAAAAAAACATAAAAAAATTACGATAAAAACGGGAAATTTTTACACAAAACCACGTTTTGATAAAATACATTCTTTAAAAATGCTCTAACTCAAAAACGAAATTCAGCAATAATTTGAAATGTTCACTAAATGTTCATATTTGCATTTTCTATACATGGTTAAGTTTTCAAAGTTTTTTACATTTTATGACCTATTTATAAACAATTTAAATCTTCGATTTTCCTAAGTTTTTTTTTTTTGAAATACCTACCGATAAAAAAAAATTTGGTTGTTCCAAAAACTCTTGAAAATTTAATACAAAGTTCAATATAAGTAATTATTATTGTGACTAAACAAATTTTAAATCGTTCCACACAATTTTTTTTTTATCAGACCATAAAGTTCAAATTTGTATGAAACATGTCAAAATCGCGATAATTTGCAAGTTATTTTGTAGTTAAAAATTCATAAAATTTTTTCTATTTATACTTAGGTTCACAATTTTAACACAAGGTTATTCAATATCCATAAGTTATTCTTCAAATAACTAAAAAAAAATGTCTACAGGACTTCAATGAAAAATGTTTATATCTGTTTAAAATTTAAATTTTTACGAAATTGCATAATATAACGATTTATTCTCAAACGATTTTAAATATGTGTTATTATTCAAAAAGTATAAATTGCGGAAACCCGAAACTTGGCTGGTGCAAAATGCTTGAAAATTTAATATACGGTTCCCCAGAAATTATTGTTAGCGTCATTTCAAAGTTATTCAAATCCATTGGCACAATTATTTTTTATAAGCGTTTGAAAATAAAATCGACATAATATTATGTTATATTTATTAGATATAACATTACATAATATAATGTAATATATCTATTTTGGACTAACATATCATCTCCGTTCAGAATCGTTATTCGTATACAATGATACCTATATCATTGCCATTCAAATTTAACAAATCTATTGTAATTACCTATCCTATGAACGAGGTCCACTCCACCCCCTACTGTACAGTAGTGAGTAGAGCAAGGCCCATCCGTTTCTTTTTAAACTTTGGAGTATATAATTTTAAAAAGGCATGCAGATTTATTACTTTTAAACTAAAATTAGAGTGTTACATTTTAAAAGTTAACGTGGACCAGATAAAAATAGTATGTGAACCGACAAACGCCCATCCCTGGTATACAGTGACGATTCGTTAACACTGTATAATTATTGAACGCACACTAATTTAATTGTTTTGTTCTTATGAGAACTTATGCGTTTCATGTAATTTTTATATATTTTAATATGTCGCAATTGCGATTCATTATTGTTGTTTCCAGAATACAACCGGTCCGATTTTTCATTGCAGAAATTATCGTTTTATTGTTTATCGTAGTGTTCCTCGTGTATCGCTACTTAGCTTTAATATACGACTTCATCGACCCGACTACTCCGCTACCACTGTCTTCCATACCGATGGCACAATACGTTAAAGCTGCAGTCGTTTCTAATGGAGAACCGTGCGCGAAAATCGGAACGTAAGATAATATTAAATTCACCGAAGTACACGTATAATATTATAGCAATGGTTCCCAGCCTTTTGGAGACTATTACCCATAAATCAGGTTATATATTAACAAGTACCTCTCTCCCAAAAAATTTGAATAAATAAAATAATGAAAACAAAAGAGTTTTTATTACAACCAATGACGGTTTATATTTCTTACTTCTTACAATTTGTTTAATATTCGGTTCAGTTTCGGCCAATACACATTTATGTCGTGTTCCAAGTTAAATTAGTTTGTTGCTTTTGTTTTTATTGTTACCATTGTTGAGAATCCACTTTCACACCTTTACATTGTAAAAAAAGGGATCAGTATTTTCAATGCTTTTTCCAATAATAATGTATACTCGCCACCAATTTTTTGCTAAAATGTATAATAAATATTATTTGAAGGTAATACAATTATCAGTGTCGTTTGGACATAAAATAAAGTAATCTCCAAAACTATTAACAACAATTCTATTATTACAAAATTACTTTCGCAATCGTAGTACACATGACTGATGCAGATATAATAATAATAGATATAAAGTAGGTAAATAAAACAAAAAATTAATAATTTAATCTTTACCCATTAAAAAATCGTGTTTTACCCATTGAAGGGTGATTACCCCCAAGTTGGGAACCGCTGTATTATAGCAAGTATTATTTTCGAACGTTGTCAGTTCAATACTTGTTTCCCAATACCATAATATACCCATCTAGTACGGTGAGAAGGAAAATATTGGTTTATAATAAAAGAAAAATCCGTGCTCACGTATTGAAGAGAAACGTCGATCGTTATCATTATAATAATACGTATAAGTTGTCAAACCGTCGGAAGGATCCAATTTGATGTTTGCCGACAAACCACTCAAATGTTAAAACGACAGTGAAACCCCACAGTAATAAGTTTTTCTTATTGTGACGAATAGAGAGTATTCAAGTATATCACCTTCATAAGCTGCGGGGAAACAGACGCCACTCGTAACGTATTCATATTATAAAATATAATAATAACATTTTTATCACGAACAAAGGGAAATGTTATCGTTTTGGTTTCCCCGTTACAACATGAAATTTCTTAAATAACTCATGAAAACATTTTATTATTTTCAACTTTTCGATCGGTTGCACACAATTATTTAAAAGGTGATTTTCAAAAACAAATACTTAAGTCAAATCACGTATACAATATACGTTATACATTCAGTTCAAAAACCTTTCAATTTATATCGTAGTTATTGTTTATTGTTTAGAGCTAGTTCATATAGATTTTATGAAATATTTCAAACAATCACTTAAAAAGGGTAATATGATATAATATAATGTGCTACAACTTATGTATGTATATTTATCAAAAAAAATTGTATAAAAACTTTAAAAAAGTTGTGTGTGTGTGATACTGTCCATTGGATACAAAAAATCAATAAAAACGAAAATCAACTAATTTTTATTATTGCAAGTATTAGATTTGCAGCTTATTGTTTACTTGTCTGTGTAGATATCTCGTTGAGTACAACTTTATATTTCAGTTACACAAATCCATTTAACTCAACGACAAAATCCATAATTTATTGTTTATAATAAAATAGTTTGATATTGTTGTGGAAAACTCTAAACGGGGTTTCTCAAATTTTAAAATTCTAATTATATATTTTTTTTTGTATTAATGAGACAGGATCGTATACAACTGGAAATGTTTTTTTTAGGGATATTCTACAAAAAGGAGGTAATTCTGTAGACGCAGCAATTGCTACAATGTTGTGCGAAAGTGTTGTATGTCCAGATTTAACAGGTCTCGGTGGAGGTTTTCTGATGACCATATACGATAAAAATACAAATTCTTCGATATCTATTAATGCTCGTGAAGTGGCTCCAGCTGCAGCTAATACCTCAATGTTCGTCAATAATCCAGAAAAATCTTTAAAAGGTATTGAAACTGTCACGACAAACTGTAACATGCATTTTGATATAGGTAGTTGAATAATAATAGTCTTATCATTTTCTAAAAATATACTTAACATTATTCTTTGTAAGGGTTATTGAAGTATATTAATTATATGACATCATATACACACATATAATACGGTTATTAAAAAAATATATTGTAGTTTTATTTTTAATATTGTAATTAAAATTAAGTTTTTATTTAAAATAGATAAAAGCATATAAACTTTAATCTTTACTTAAAATCTAAAATATTTCAAGATGAATAAAATAAAATTGAAATCAATTAAATAATCACGGGTGCACGAATAAACCCATAATCAGTGTTAAATTTGTGTTTATTTAATTGAAACATAATATTATGCCTTATTAGAGAGTGTTACTTAGAAGAGTAAAATTTCGTATAGTTGAAATTAGTTTAATAACTAACATATTATGTTTTTTGTTATTTTAGCTTAACCAAATAACCTAACCGTAGGTATTCGATTACCGAATTTATATCCTCGTGTTTGATTTAAAATTTTTCTTTTTCAAATAATTTAAAATCAATTTGATTTTTGTATTGTATAATTCAAAAATTATTATAGCAAATAATATTTTTAACACTCGACTGCAGTAGATAAGAAAATACAACAGTTTTATTTTTTAAGCTTTTACTTCATAGTGGATACCTAATATTTTTTTAAAGGAATATATATTTCAGTTTTTAATTTTAAAGGAAGTATCTTTTATTATTGTTTTGTCATGTTCATTATAAAAACAAATGTTCATAGGCCCTTTGGCGATTGCAGTTCCTGGTATGCTTCAAGGTATTTGGACTGCATACAAGTTGTACGGTGGAGGAGTCTCCTGGCCTTCCTTAATCCAACCAACAATTGAACTTTGTGAAAGTGGTATCGTTGTTAGTAAACGCTTGGAAACCAATATCGAAATTGCAAAGGATCTCATTTTAAGCACAGAACTGAAGTAAGTACACATATTTCCATAATCAGTATATTTTATTTAATTATAGTGATTAATACTTAAATGATCTGATAATTAGTTACAGCTAGCGCCATTATTACATAGCACATATTACAGAACTCTTATACTTACTAATTTATTTATTGTACACTTTGTTGGTTATATTTCTACCAATAATCATATATAATTAAAACTTAATAAGATCTAATATTAATCTAGCTTAATTAGAGTTCACAAACAATTTATGTATATATTATATTATTATACATACAAAGAAAGACGTCCGATACACTCATTCATCAACGCTCTGACCAAACCACTGGACTTAGTGAAATGACATTTTGGTGGTTTATCTCTCTAATAGTGTAGAAATGAGATAAGAAAGGATTTTACCCCAATCCTTTTCTAAAAGGGTGAAAAAGGTGTAAAAATAATTCCACGTTTTATCAATAAATCTTCAATATTTTTTCTTCTTTTTCTTCTTCTTCTTCGCAAAAATTAGCAAATTTTATTACTGTAGACATTCTCCGGTTATTGACGTCTATAAACAGTTAAGTTGGAAAATGATGAAAAATTTTTGTAACTGTATTGAATCTGAAACTACTTATCCAGTCGTCATATAAATTAAATATACACAGACAGGACTATTATCATAGGCGGATATTGGGGGAGACTTGGGGGGCTTCAGCCCCCCCCCCCAGAACGTAATTAAGTGCACACCAGACGCTCAGGCGTAAAAATAAATTGTATATTTTCATATTTGATATTTTATAATTCTTATTTTATTTTGATGGAATACAAGAATGGTCTGGAATACTCATATTAATATATTTGCATAATGCAATAGGTTTATACAATTAAAATAAAAATAAAAATTAGTAGCTGCCAATAATTAATTTTTTGTGTTCCTATTACCTATGTATATATTTGGTGCCTCAGTTATATTACAGCAAGAATAGCCACTACCACTTGCAAGTAGGTTGAAGCGTCTATAAATGTCTGTTTAGTGTTTACGTTAATGGATAAGACAAAACTATCAAGCCCCTCACGAATGTGACCACATATCCGCCTATGACCATTATCTGTAATTAAATCTAGCAATAGGAATTCACTGTCGGGATAGATAGTATAATACAAATTTTAACTTCTAAGTAAAATAATTGTATTTATATTTTGTAAATGATTTGTTTGTTAGTTAAAATAATTATACTTTTCTTCCTATTACCAGGGAATTTTTTGTCAATTTTCGAACAGGAAAAATAATGAAGCAAGGTGATGTTTATACAATGCCAAAATTAGGTGAAACATTACAAACTATATCAAAAGAAGGCGTAAAAGCTATTTATGCTGGATCGTTAACATCACTATTCGTGAATGATATAAATACTTCAGGGGGAATCATAACTGCTAAAGATTTAGACGATTACGAGTAAGTCAAAATAAATCTGTATTATAAAATATTAAAAATAGTTTTTATAATGACGTCACAAAGTAGTAGACTTATGAATAAAACGTGAATGAATTATAGTAATATTTATGTTAATGTCAACCCTTTAATTGATGGTTCTTTGCGAATCATCCAAAATGTAAATGGTGTTGTAGACTATTTTAAACACAAAATCGTTGAACTGAATATTTTCTATAGTATTTTATGTGTAAAGTCGTTTTAAAAATATCTTGAAAGTTTAACAGTTTTTCAAAAGTTTAATAGGTATAACTTGTAATACATTAAATATTATTGTTTTTCTTGTTAGTGTTTACGTCGAGGAATGTTTTGAAATAAAATTAAAAAATGGTCACAAAGTGCACTCGGGGTTACCTCCCAGTTCCGGTGTTGTATTAGCATATATTCTCCGAATATTAGATGGGAAGTTGCCCGCACCTACTGCCGGCTTGGACGCTGTGCGATTTATGGAAGCTTTCAAATTAGCGTATGATGAAAAATCGCGTTTGGGTGATCATATGTTTGTAGATGCATCTCGGGTACGTCGAAAAGGAAATAAATAAAACTAGTTTTATTGATTTCTTTTTTGAGCTAGGTTACTTGAATGTTTGTTTTTTAAGATTTTAGCAAAGGTCTCGTCAGATATCTATATGGCTTGTATGCAAAATGATATATCTGACGATTACATGAATACAGTAGATCCTATATTTTATGAAGCCGATTATAGATATCAACCCGTAAACCATGGAACAGCCAACATAGCCGTTATGGATTCAAAAGGAAATGCAGTTGCGGTCACTAGTACTATAAACACAATGTAAGTCAATGTTATCTGTCGGCGACAGACTGTTGCCACTGTTGCTAAGACAGATTTCAACCTTCCCCGTTGGTACGTTGATAGTGAGTTTTATTCTTTTACTTCACGTATAAGGTCATATACACTTTTTTGTATCTGGATAAAACACTTATTATTGTGATAGCAATCAGCTCCTTATTTATGAAAGCGTAAATGTCACTTTTAATATCAACTCTTACAGTGTTACTATAAAATTACGTGTAATAATATTTTTCTAATACATTGTTTAACCATCAATAATATTTTTTGTAGTTATATCGTAATAGAGTAAGTGATCTGAATAATCTGAATTCTGAGGTATGTATTACATATAGGTACTTAACATTTCATCATACATTGTACATAATTGGAGTTAACTATTTACATTTAAATGAATTAATTAATTATTGCTATATATTTTTTTTTTTTTAATATTTTCAAATAATTAATTTTTAATTAAACAATGGATATTTTGATTTTACCATGGAATTTTTTTAGAAGAGCATTTAAAGTTTATTGAGTTAATTAGTAATTACTGACCAATAACTTCATTAAATCACCATGACGTACTCCTTAAAATACAGTTTCTACTCTTTCAGATTCGGTAGCGGTGTTGTATCGCCAAACACAGGCATCATTCTTAACAACCAAATGGACGATTTTTCAACTCCGGGTGTAGCTGATTTTTACGGGTTTCCGCCATCGTCGACCAATTTTATTAAGCCATATAAACGGCCAATGTCTTCTATGTGTCCTACAATAATAACTGATTCCAAAGGCGACGTGGTACTAGCAATAGGAGGCGCTGGAAGTGAGAAAGCGATTCTTGCCACTGCATATGTGAGTGGATATTATAGTATTGGAAATCATTTATTTCTCATAATAAATCACACATACCTTTTCGACTATCGTAGAAGTCTATGTACGTATGTCTAACATGCGCTTACTGTTGATGTCTATGAAAAATTGCTATTTGCCATACATCCATATTTAATTATAATTACCTAATAAATTATTACATAAGAAATTTAAAACTAATTAAAATGCCATAAATCGATTTATCAATTGATTTACCCAAACACAGGTAAGCCACATCATATTACTATTGGGTACTCAGAATTTAATTATACTTTTGATAATTTATTGCTTTATCTTATCATCTTACTTGCAAAATAATTAGTCGTATCTTTCACCTTAGGTTTCTGCACTCATTTTATGGTACAATAAAACACTCAAAGAAGCAATTGAAGAACCCAGATTATACTATCAGCTGAGACCTAGACGTGTCGATTACGAGTACGGAGTGCTTAAGGTGAGATGTATATTGCCTAGTGCGATTGTGTGGCCATATTATGTTCGGATATAAATGCAAAATGTACAAGTATTTTTAATACGTGTTTGCATTGTTTGCATTTTTTACCAACAGCCGGTTATTGAAGAATTAAGGCACGTCGGTCACGAAGTGAAAAGAATGATGAACAAAGACAAGTCGGCTATTACAGCAATCCACAAGACACCCGGTGGATTGATATCTGTTATGACAGATTTCAGACAACAAGGAAACGTGTCGGGATATTGATATAGTTATTAATACGTATAGTCGCAGTAGTACATTCACATTTACATCTTTTTTTTATTGTTCCTGACTTCTACAGTTTTATAATTTATTTAAATTTAATATTTTTAAAATCAAACAAAATATGTATAATGTCCATTGCATCTGTAATAGTCACTACTCAATAGGTAATAATAAAAATGTATACAAATCGTATTTTTTGATATTTTGTAATCGTCAAATGGTTTGTGCTTGTTACAAAGTTACAATCTCAACTTAAGAGCAGAATATTAACACGACAGTAGTGCACAAAACATGATAGTGAAATCTTGTTAACACATAATATAAATACCTGCGAAGAAAACAAATATTAAACACTACAGAAATTGGAAGCCGTGCTAGTTTTCTATAGCACGCGCTACATAGAGATTTAGTCATTCTTAGTCTCCCAAGTCCCAAGTACCGATGGATCTATTGTTTCAACTAAGATTTTGAGACTAATATGAATTAGACATTAGGAGGACGCCTACTTGAGAATGATTTCATCAGTTTTCTGTCATGAGTTCAACTTAATTTGAATATGTCAATATTGTATTTTAATTTAATCTCAATGTTATTTACGGATAACATTTAAAATATTGAGACAACCGTTTTTAAGTAAACTTAATGATGAATTTAGGTCAGTTTTTCGTTAGTTTTTTAAAAATAGTGAATAAATTGTAGAAAATATCCTACAAAAATATGAATAATAATATTATATTCCACAGAGGCCATGAGTGGTTTAATTTTGCATAATATATCATATGATGTAATAAATTATAATGTATAATATAGTTCCATGGCTTTAAAAATGCAAGGCAAACCATTTATTACTATGTATATCAATACTATATGACATACACGTAGTTTTAAGCCTAATGGGAAATTTGCTTGGATATAAGTTTGTTATAGACGTTAAAAATATGAACTATAATATGTTATGGGGCTGGTAATTAGTATAAATAATGGCTATCATCGTATTTTATAATCGTTTATTTTCAACTTCACATGCTGATGACACAACGGAAACGTAAATTATTTGTTATAATATTTCATTAGCATGTAAATAATATTAGTATATTGGTAAAACGAATCAAATTTTACAATACGTTAAAAATAAATCTATAAATCTTATGCACTATTATTGAGTTAGTTTTAATCTAAGTAAAATTGATAAATTGTTTTTTCCGTCGAGACATTTCGGTAAATCCAATAGTAATAATGAATCATTATCTTAATTAAATTCCAAATATATTTTAATCTTGCTATAATATTATTAACTCGAAATGGAAAGCAGTATTTCCGATGTTGAACATGTGCGACGTCTCGCAACTATATCAGTGACGCGTCATCTGAAGGGTGGACCACTAACCTGTGGCCAAGACCAATGGTCGGAACACACAATGTTTGTCTTAGAACTAGATAAAATGAAAAACAGATAGGATAAAGATGAGAAAATATGTATTAAATTAAAATTAGTCGAGAATGCCCGAATGGCAAAAAAATTCGATAAAATAAATAAATAACATAGATTACATTCAAAATACACACATACATTTGTACCGCATTTGTATACATTTGTATTCATAATATTCTGGCCAAGACGATTCATTAATAATAATAATAATAATAAAATAACAATAATTACAACCGCATGTAGTGTACCCTCGATCCATACATACGCGTACATTACCCATCGCAGCAATCGTCTGCCCCATCGTGGGGACACGTGAATTTGAGATTTAACATATTATTGCCTGTTGACTTACACGATTACGAAAAAACATACTAAACAATAATTAATAATAAAAACTACGAACAAATAAATATGTTTTATAAAATTGGTGTTTGGCATCCACGCGCGCGCAACAGTCCGGATCTTTGAGCACTCCTCATCGGTGTCCGTCATCTCTTCCGATTCAGATGTCGGTCGGCGAGCAGCAGTCGCAGTCCAATACTCCAATGTGTGCTCACGCGATAGCAAAATTTTATAATTTTATAATAACAATAATAGAGGACCTGTTGTTTGTCACTTCACACATGATATTATAATATTACTGTAAATAATATAGTGTAGCTTTATCTTACAATACAGAAGCAAAATCAAAAGATGGTTGTAGCCCTTGCGGACACTTGAACTTGTTTACTAAAATAGGTAGGCGCTCTGGTATACCAAATCTCATCGTTCTTATGGTTTTTAATTTTACAGCCCTCACTACTCACATATGTGCCTGAGTATGCAGTTTTATAGGTTTTTTGTTCCTAATCAATTAAAATCGGCTCATTTGAAATTCGGTCAAAATCACCAATGGCAGCAACGGTGTAACCGACGAACACGAGGGAAAATATCTAACAGTATCGAATAAGTAGTCAAAGTAGCAGTAGTGTAAAATGTATCACATAAGTAGTTTATATTTTATAATATTAAATACTCTGGTAACTAAATATAATCGTTATGTATAAAAAAAAAAATCTTGTATAAAAATATTATTATTTGAAGTAATTTGGAGAAAATATTTTTTTCCTCGGGTGGTGGAAGTATAAGATTTCATATTTGAAAAAAATTTTATTTTATTATTTACTATGCAATATTTGGAGGTTTGTTCTGCTAAATAATTTCGAGTCTAAAAAATAAAATTATAACACATAGTTTTGAAAAAGTTTTTCTTTTCAGATTACGGTCGAAACGCTACTTAATTATAGGACTGTTAGTGTTGTTCACCCTTGTTATTACCACCATTTCATTAAACATCACGTTTTCGAAAAATGTGGATAACGAAATCCCTGACCCGGAATTCCTGTTACCACAGTCAAGTATGCCAATGGGATTGTACAGCAAAGTCGGTGTCGTATCCAACGGAGAACCATGTGCACAAATAGGAGTGTGAGTAACATTTACATATTATATTTTCGATAGTAAATACACAATAATTTTTTCAACTTACAACTATAACGCTAAATATACTACTCAAGTATTACACAGAAATTTAAGACAGATGTACTTAAATTACCGTTTAAATTACCATTGATCGGAAATAATATTAATACTTCATAAAAAGTGTATATTAGGATATTACAACATTTACAACCGGTTTCGAATTAAAAATTCATCATCAAGTAAATCGTAGTAAAAAATAATAACACGACTAAATATGAAAAAATATTAAATATATGAGAAAATATGTCGTTTTACATAGAGATAATTATTTATAAATAATTAATAATATATTTAAAAATGAGTTTTTAGTAGACATAGTATGTTAAAAAATAAAAATTATCTGGTTATTATTAATTATTATTTAAAATATATTGATATCAGTAATTATTGATCTACTTAGGATATAAGATATTACTTTTAAATTCGGTTTGTATATTTAAAATATTGTAAAAATGATTTTTCTTTATTTCATTGTGCCGGTATAATTATTCTAAAACTGAATTAATGTAAATATTATTTTTGGTACTTATTTCCTATTTTCTAAAACATATCTAACAAAATTTTAATTAAAGGCAGTCTTTTTTTCATTTTATTTCAGAAATGTGTTCTTTATATTTTATTTTAAAATTTCTCTTTGTCTTATCTACCATTATATAATGTATTACGATAATTGTAATAAAAATATTTAATATAAGTAATATATGTACCAAGATTATAAAAGAAGATAATTTTTTTGTGAAGTTTTTAGCTTTATTATTTATATGTTTGATTAAATTATTATTAGTCTTAAAAGCAACTTTTACATTATTACTAATTAATATTATTGTTTAGAATTATATTGAATTTATCGGATACATTATTTTGACATTTCGTAATACAATAATTAACAACATTATTAATTGGAGTCGTTTATAAATTGTTTTAATAATATTTAAATTGAATTTATTTCAACGAGCTATTTACGTATTATAAAAATATTAAGCTCGTATTGATAATTATATTAATTTAACGGAATACGTAAGAGACAGTAAAATATTGAATTAAAAATGATATTTTTTGAGAATAAGAATAATTGGAATCATGTGGTATTATAGTACCTAGGTATCAATTTATACAGGTTTCCTGCAAATACTAAACACAATTTTTTTTTTATATGGAAACTATAAAATCTAAGAAATGTAATTTATTATTTCTTTGTACTTCGAGTGTAAATTAAATGTTTTTTTTTTTTTTTTTTAATAGTGAACTAAATTTTCTACTGGTATATTTGAACTTCTAAATAAAATGAATATCATCGATTTATCTATAATATGCTTTTATATATTGACTGTATGTGTTGTTGTTAGTAATATCATTGGTTTTATAACTTTCATGTAAATTTCGATTAAAAAGACTCGAAATTGAATTAGACATTTTTTACATTTCCGAGTTAAATATTAATAGTCAAAAAGTTGTTTTTCTTATTCAATTTATTATGATTCCTTAAAATTGCCTACAAACACGCTTATACGCTATCAAATAATAATTTGAATTTAAAATTATTGTTTTCGTTTATACAATTATGATAGGATTTTAATGTATGTATTATGTATTTTAATAAATAGTCTATAGTTTTAGGTAGTTAATAATAACCTGACAGCCATGAATTACTTTTTATGAATTTACCATCACATATTATTTATAATTTCAAACATTTCAAAACGTAAGCTCATCTATGTTATGCTGTACTATCTTTTTTTTTTTAAAAAAAAAGGGATGTGATGGCAAAAGGTGGGAATGCTGTAGACGCAGCGATAGCCACAATGATATGTGATGGTGCTCCGCGTCCACATCAAATGGGTGTAGGTGGAGGATTTTTAATGAGTATCTACAATGCTACAACTAAAAAAGTTATGTCAATAAACGCGCGTGAAATGGCTCCAGCAGCCGCAACTTCGAAGATGTTTGTCAACGAACCAAAAAATGTAGTAACTGGTGTGTATTAAAATAAAAATGTTAATCATATAATTGGATATTTTACATTAAAAAAAAAAATAGATACATAATTTATTTTATCTTTTAAAATATATAGCAAATATTAAGCATATTAAATACAAAAGTTAAAATATTTGAAAATCTAGGTGGATTGGCGGTTGCAATTCCAGGTGCACTTAAAGGCTACTGGGATATATTTCATAAATTTGGTGGCGGAGTTTTATGGGCATCCCTATTTGAGCCAACTATAACACTATGCGAAGAAAGCATAGAGATAAACGACCATTTAGAGTTCACTTTAATTCAAGACGCAGAATTAATTAAAAATGATTCAATGCTCAGGTAATATAACGGTTAACGGTTAACCTTTTAGTTGAATACTTATATGTGAATAATGTACATATAACCTAACCTATATAGTTGCATACAACTTCGTTATATTAATCTTTTCTGTTCACAGAAAAACCTTTTATGATGAAAAAACCGGGAAATGTAAAAAATCTGGGGAATTTTACAAGTTCCCTAAGTTAGCGAGTACATTTAAAATCATAGCAAAAGAGGGCGTAGATGCTATATACAATGGAACATTAACATCTCAATTATTAGCTGATTTAAAAGAAGCCAATAGTATTATTACAAGAGAAGATTTAGCCTTATAAGTAACTACATTTTCCATTTATTTTGTTATTGTATGATTAAATAAACTGATGGCTTATTTTTTATCCACTATGATATTGCTAAAAACTGTAAAATCATAGATCTGTACAGTGACGAAGGAGTTAAACGTATTATTTTCTGTAATTTTAAATATCTCATGGTTCAATGTACTTATTTTGAATAACTATCAAACGATCACTCTAAACTCGGTCTGGCCGAACCAAATTAATAATACCTGATTGCCGAAATATTGGCTGATGGATGATGTACTACGGAAAATGTGTTATGCTTTCAGAGTTGAAATTGAAGAGGCTTTCGCCGTCAAGTTAAAAAGTGGACATACAATACACGCCGGGCCTCCACCGGATTCTGGTATAATTTTAGCCTTCATTCTCCGCATATTGGATGGCATATTATCAGCATCTAACGCTGGTCTAGATGCACATCGTTTGGTAGAAGCTTTCAAGTTTGGATATGGAGAAAGATCACGTTTAAGAGATCATAACTTCGTAGATGTGTCTGGTGTGCGTATTTTACTGAAAATGCCAAAGGCGTATCAAAATATCCAAATTAGTGTTTTTATTTGTTTATTTCAGATCTATGAGAAAGTTAATTCGGACAGTTACATCGAGACCATACGAAATAAGATATTTGATAATTTTACTTCGTCCGATCCCAAATATTACGGGCAGACTTTTATATGCCGGAAGACCATGGAACTGCTAACATGGTTGCTATGGATTCTCAAGGAAATGTCGTTGTGTGTACTAGCACCATCAACACACAGTGAGTATGAATTTAAATTTGATAAATATTTGAAGGGGTTGAAAATTGGGTCACATTGGTGAATAACTAAATCATTAATTTTGATTTTATTTTAGTTTTGACTCTGGTTTCATGTCTCCTAGGACTGGTATCCTTTTTAATAACGAAATGGACGATTTCTCTACTCCCGGAGTCATCAACCATTATGGAATACCTTCTTCGATTTCTAATTTCATAGAACCAGGCAAACGACCTCAGTCATCAATATACTCCACTATATTTACAGACTATAATGGGACATTTGTGCTTGCAGTAGGAGCCGCGGGAGGTTCAAAAATTACTCTTGCCACTTCTTATGTAAGATTTTATTTTTTTTAAAGTATCAATACTACATTAGTATCTAATTGTATAATAATTAATAATATTAATAAATGTCTTTGGATTTGACTGAACATCTTATTGCACCAAAATTTCAAGAATAATATTGTTTAACGTGCAACAGGCCCAAAATATCAGCATGAAACTAAATAAAATATTAAAATTATTTTTTAAATATTTTTTTTTTTGTTTTTAGGAAAAATATCAAATTATAATACACAATACTGTTTTAACTAACATAAAAATAACACAATGGTACAATTATACCTAACAAAAAACTTTTCTTCATATATTTCAATTTTTTTTTTTTTTTTCAATTTCTAATACTAACGGACGATTAGTACATATATAAGTATTAATTAGTAACATATAATATATAAACCCTGTATATGAATTATATCCGATAACGTTTTTATCAGTATGTACTTTCCTATCTGCCATGGTCTATCTGTATAACTAATACATATTAAAATATACTTAGAGAATTTATTTTACTTTTATTTATTTTAATTTAATTTACTTTTATTTGTTTTTGGTTATTTTATATGTATTGTATTTCATTAAAAATATGTATACTGTGTAGTGTGTACAGTTGTAAGTTAGGATTTTATATTAGTAGTTATGTTCCGATACTTACCTTCACTCACAGCCCATATTCATTATTAGAATTTTTTTGGACTTAATGGGCAAAAATCCATTGGCTGGTCTACCTGATTTATAGAAATTTATAAATAAATAAAAATATATGAATAAATTTCATTTTTTAAATACATGAAATATTATATATATATAATATTACTTACATCATATTCATCTAACTTGTAGATTATCAATAATACTGTAATATCTACCTGAATTCTTCGCTAAAAAAAACCAGATTGATATAATATTCATTGAGTTGAATTAGATTCACTGGCATTTGAGTTTTTTTTTATATATTATTACATCAGCCGATCACCGTTGGTAAACTCAAAAACCGACTAGATTGTACAATTATCATTTATCAGATACTATTACATACTACATTTTAATTAGAATCACTAGTTAGACGTTTTGTACAATAATTAATTGGAGTACAGGTGAAACGCATGTAGTAATGGATAATTTTATTATCAGCAAGTACTATAGATAGGTTAACAAAAATTCATATAGCTACAATAACCGTACTTGGTTCAGTGATTCCTATGCTATTGATTCTGAACCATCTAGACTAGTCAAAATTGTGATCCTTATTTTTTTTCGTGACAATAAATAGCTTATTTTTCATTCCGGAATAGTACTTTCGATAAAATGGGTACAAATCGTTTAACGGACGATTCAAAATTCAATGTCTCGTCTTTCGATGTTTCCGATAAAACCCCAATGCTGGGGTATCCTCAAGAGGATCTCAAGTCAAAGTAAGTTTTGAGTTTTTGATTTATATTTTACACTTGCGATGACAAAACATATTGCAAGGAAACGTTGTTTTAAGACAGATTACAAAAAAAAATACGTACAACTACTAAAGCAACATATAAAAATAAATAATTTTTTAAATGATACAAAAATCATGTATATTCAAATGGATCATTTACATAATTATACTATCAGTTATATATTAGATACAAATTACAGATGTTGAATTATCTAGTTAAAACAATACAATAAAAATAATGAATTACTTTTGTTCATGGCACATGTAAAGTGATCAAATTAATACAATCTCTGGTTTTTGTTTAATATTTTTTTCTTAGTAGTAAAATTCAGATGAATTATTCTTCTTCATCTTATGAATCTATTATTTTTTTGTTATAATCCAGTTTTGAGAACATTTTTCAATAACTTTATTCTGCATTATTTATGGTAAATTGATCTTTATTTGCATACAAAAAAAAAAACCTAAATCTCAAGTCGCACATCTAATCTTTCAAACATTGAGATGAAATACCCAAGATGATTGTATGATAAAAGTATCTGAAAATCTATCCAACCTTCGTAGTTTTCCTTTCTCCCTAATAGTTCCTATATATATACTATCTGGTTATTATAAGTAATATTATGTATAGCTTATAAACGCATCTAGATTTGATGTATTGAATAAATCTAAATGATACTCATGTTAACTATAGGACATATATCTATTAATAGGGTCATTATAAATTTGTAATAATTATGATTTCACATTTAATGTAAGATTTAATTAATTCATTATCATTGCATATTACGTTCCGTTACGTTTGAATTGATTCTTATTCATTAGAAATAATTAATTTTTCTCGTATTAAATTTCATAAGTACCTATATATAATATATATATATATATATCAATATAATATTAATTTAATTGATTCAATTTGTTTCTGTAAACATGTGATCTTCGGTAGGTAGTACCTAACCAACATAAATCGTTTTAAATTAACGATCAGCAATAATTAACTTTTTTGGAGGGATCAGTCTTCATTAAAATGTATAACACCTATATATAATACATTTATAAGTTAATTTGTGCTACATTATTCTTTCGACTTTTCTAAATAATTTTTTAAATAATTTTTAAATAATTTTCTGAAATAGTAAACTTAGTTCTGGACAAATAATTTTAATAAATAATCAATATTTATCTTACTGTATAGGTTGATAAATATTTATCAACTTTAATGGTCAACTTGTTAATTTAAATCATAAATATAATAATCCTATTGAATTTATTTAGATTTGTCATATTATATTCAAAAATAAAAACAATTCTGAACAAAGTTAATATGTTTGTCTAAAATGTGTATATAATAATATAGTATTTTATATTTAAATTGAATTATAAAGTAATTTCGTAAAAATTTAAATTTCAAACAGTCATAAAATTTTTTTTTGTAAGTCCGGTAGAAATTTTTTTATATATTTTTGAAGATTAGCTTATGGACAACCTAGCGTTAAAATGTTGAACCTTAAGTATAAACAGAAAAAATTTTATAAATTTTCAACTGCAAAATAACTTACAAATTATCGGGATTTTAACATATTTTATACATATTTGAACTTTATGGGCTTATAAAAAAAATGTGAGTGAAATCATCTCTGATATTTTTTAGTTACAATTAGTATAACTTATAATTAATTTTTTAATACATTTTCAAGAGTTTTCGGAGAGTCAAATAAATTTTATAAATATTTCAAAAAAAAAACTTACAAAAATCGAAAATTTAAATTGTCTATAAATAAGTCAAAATAAGTCAAAATACTTTGAAAACTTAAGTATGTATAGAGAATGCCAATATAAATATTTGGTGAAAATTTCAAGTTGTTATGGTTTTTGGTCTTTGAGTTAGAGCATTTTAAAAAAATGTATTTTGTAAAAACGTAATTTTGCTTAAAATTTCCCGTTTTTTCATAATTTTTTTATTGTTTTTTTCGATTTTTTAAAAAAGTATTGAAAAAGTTGGATTTTTGACTTGCCTAAGTACCATCTACATTCACTTTCCTTTCATAAAAGTTGCTATTTAAGAAAATTGAAGCATTTTTACTACCAAAAAAGATGTCCTCAGACACAAAAAAAAAAGAAATAAAAAAATTTAAAAAAAAACACACATTATTGTAATTCAGAATCTAAAATGAAATTTACACAACACGTGCATTTAAATCGGTAATAAATGAAAGTGATTAATGATAATCTACAATGATATAATTTATCAGATATCTCATCTAGTATTCTACCTGACCGTTGTTATCTCTTTTTAGCTTAAATTCTTGCAGTATTTTTTCCTAATTTCAAAATCAGGTCACTTATTTATGTTATTTACTTGTCGTTGATGAGTTAAAATTAATATTACTATACTTATGTAATTATAAGCATATTATTAAAATAGTTTTAAACACGTTTGTACTTGAATTTTAGCTTTCTAGCTTGTAGATAATTTTGTAATCATATAACAATTATTTCCATTATATAAGCACAGCTTCAATCTTTGATATTAAACGATTATGTTTATTGTGTATGGTCAGTTATTATACTATACTATATTAGTACTATATTATACTATACTTAACTACGTAAAAATTTACTTGAAAATAACGAATGCAAAATTATTAACTGCCAAAACGCCCAAAACTGTGATTGATAATTTGTGTTTGAATAATTTTATAAATATGATGTGACATTTAAAGGGATTGCAAGCCATGATTTTCTGTCTCTGTCTGACTTTTGGTTTTGTCTTCCAGCATTCTACAAAAAAGAATCAAACAAATTGAAAACAAATAATATAAACAAATGTTAATATTTTGAAATGTTATGTAAAAAACTTAAAAAATTTATAAAATTTGATCTAATTCACAATTCACTATGAATTCCAATCAGTTTTCAAGTTTGTTATTTCGATCGGTATGTTGAAGGGAATAGAAAACGTCTAAACCCCTATATGGCACGTATGACAGACAGAAACAGAAAATTATGGCTTTCAATTCCCTAAGCCTGGACTTGCATTCGCTACTGCATCTAACTACATAACCATTTGATATGTTATACTAAATTGAGTTATTAATATTTCTTTCAATAGTTTAAAAAATGTTCGCATTCTACAGATCTTCCTATATTTTTAAATTGCAAAAATTTAACTTATGTGGTAAGTAGAAAAAAATAATGAGATAAGTTCTAAATTAATTGGCTTTATCTTTCTCTATAGCCTGTTCTGATAAATTTTAGATTGACCCCATTGCTTGCTGATTGCTTATTTCACCTATAAAATTCGAAAAAATTATATCTAATTTTATTTCTCTCTGTGTACATTTTTGATCCAGTATAATTTAAGTTATAATTAGTATCTAATGTTATATGTTAACACAAAAGATTAATTTATAATTATTTGTATAAGCTATTAATTTTTCATTCTTTAAATTTTACTGTGTTCTATAATAAGAAAAGCCTATCTACGTAATTAACCTGTTTTGGATGGTATTGGAATTTTATTATCAACGCTTTGAGATAGCGAGGCGATTCTAGGTCCATATTGATTAAATTATACCTTGCGCTATTCAGTAAATTTAAATTAATATATTAATTACATAGATAATAATAGATGTATAGGCACAATATAATTTTGCAATGAGACAAAATTGATAATTTTGATCATTATTACTGACTAGCAAAATAATATACATCATGATTCAAAAAATATTATCCAATACATCACATAATTAATTTTTTATATTGAATAAGTTATCTATACAATGTAAGTTAAAATAAACTATTTTAATATAATTAGACCATTTACGGAATTAACAGAGTCTTGCATGCAATATTACACGCAAGTGTGTAGCGAAGTGCTCATTTTTCTATTATTTTTACAATCATTTTCAATTTTAAGTTAACTTAAACCTTAAAACTTGGAAAATCTAAGGTAACTTACGTGATCCAATCTCCTTTTCTGTATGTATCATCAATAATATCAACTGAGTAATATATGAATAATTTTCTTATTTATGTCATGAAGACTGAATTAGATATTTGTTTGATGATCATTTTTAATCGCCAACTAATGGAATTGATTTTGTTTTTTTATTTCAGACTTCGATCAAAATGTTGCTATATCCTTGGAGGAATAGTGATATTCATCGTTGTAGCTGTGCTATTCTTCGAAGTTTATTCAGAATATTTTGTTGTTCGTCCACTTCCCGACCCGGAGCTTCCGTTGCCACTGTCGTACATGCCCATGGGCTTGTATAGCAAAGTCGCTGTAGTGTCTAATGGAGGACCATGCGCACAGATCGGAGTGTAATAAACAACTTGTGTTATAAAATAGATTACTTTGATGAGCCTATGCCCTTTATTAGGTCATTTAGTCGTTAGGGATCAAGTTAATAAAATATTAAAATAAAAATAGCTATAGATTGTGGCAGCTAGTAAGCGCTTATTAATAGGTATAGTTTTGTAACAAATTATAATGGGTGTCAACTGAAAACTGTTCAATTCACATAAAATAAAACGAGTTATTTAATTTTTTTTAATCTAAAAACTTTAAAAATTGTATATTTTTAAAAATTTTTTTAAAGATCTTTATGGATTAACTATTCAAAATAGTTGAAGGTCATATTTTCGCGGAATGTGATGACCCCCACTTTTAAGTATTCTATAGATTTTTTTGTTCATTTAAATTTAAACAAAGCCATGAATTTTAAAACGATTGTAAAATCATTTATACTTATGTTATAAATATTTTGATTTTTGATTTTTTTATGAAAAGGGATGTGATGACACGAGGTGGTAATGCTGTAGACGCTGCTATTGCTACTATATTGTGTGATGGTGCACTATGTCCACATCAAATGGGTACCGGTGGAGGTTTTATAATGAGTATCTACAACGCCACGACCAAAAAGGTAATGGCAATAAACTCACGTGAAATGGCTCCAGCTGCAGCAACTCCAACTATGTTTGTAAGAAACCCTGAAAGTTCTATAAACGGTAATAACTAATGTTCACGTTTAAAAAAAAATGTTATTTATTCTGGAAAAAAGCTTATATTTTACGGAATTTTTTATAACATATGTACACATCATGTATAGTAGAAAGTTCCAGAATTTAAAGACATTTTCATTTTTATAAATTTTTAGTAGGTTTTCACATATTATTAGTTATTCAAAGCAATTTTTTTGCACACGCATTTATCATAAATATAGTACATTCTAAAACTGGTAATTCTAATAACTGAGAATAAATGTAAAGTATATTTTACAAGCGCATGCATTTCCTATTATATAAAATATTTTTAGAAATTTAGATGTATTGTTACTAATGAAATTAAAATGATTAATTACACAGGAGGGTTAGCAGTAGCGATTCCAGGTGCATTTAAAGGTTACGAAACTATATATAAAGCGTATGGTGGTGGAGTTTCGTGGGAATCTTTATTTGAACCGACTATAAAATTATGTGAAGAGGGCATACCAATCAGTGAACATCTAGAACTCACTTTAGAAACTGACGAAGCAGTGATTAAACGTGATCCAATGCTCAGGTACAATGAATAAAAAAAAATTGTTTTGTCTGCTAACTAATTTTTGTTTTTAAAGATTATTTTAAATACATTTTGAACAAAAAAAAATAAAATCAATATATTTTCATGAATTTTAATGATCTAAATCCGAGTAAACATTAGGTACCTATTTAATATGATTGCAAACTAACAATAATCAATATATAAATGAATGTGTTGCAGTATTCAGCCTTTAATAAACTAATATTTATTGTTTTGTAGGAAAACTTTTATTGATGAACAAACTGGGCATGGAAAGAAAATCGGGGAAATTTATAAGTTGCCAGAATTAGCAAAAACGCTAAGAACCGTTGCAAAAGAAGGAGCGGACGCTATTTACAATGGATCATTAACATTAGGTCTAGTAAAAGATCTGAAACATGCCAATGGTATAATAACAGAAGAAGACTTTGCCAATTACAAGTGGGTGCATAATAAATGTTGTATTTATCTTATTAATTTATTATCTATACATAATGATGATTTCCAAACATTTTGAAAATTTGATTTTTCATAACTCTCTCTTTAATTTTAAATTTTTAAGTGTTTAAAAGTTTACATGGGTACACGTACCTGTATGACGATTTGGTTTTACTATTATCATATACCTGATTTACATATTGCATACTAATAACAACAATATTCTTTATAACTTCAGGGTTGAAATCGAAGAATCTTTCCCCGTTAAACTGAAGAATGGACTTACACTACACGTGGGACCACCACCTGGTTCTGGTATAATATTAGCTTACATGCTCCGAATATTGGATGGTTTAATACCAGCACCAAATCCAGGCTTAGAAGCGCATCGTTTTGTGGAAGCTTTCAAATTTGGATACGGTGAAAGGACTCATTTGGGAGATCATAAATTTGTAAATGTATCCGATGTATGTGATTTACAAAAAAAAAACCGTTGACGTATTATTTATTGACGTACACATTATATATTTTAGATTTACAATAAAGTTAATTCAGATAGCTACATAGATAGTATTCGAAGCAAAATATCTGATAACTATACTTCATCTAATCCCCAATATTATGGAGCTGATTTTTATATGCCAGAAAATCACGGAACTGCCAACATGGCCGTTACTGATTCGATGGGAAACGCTGTTGTATCTACTAATACAATAAATACACAGTAAGTTTGAATATATATATGTACATATTTTAGTTTTCCGAATTTAATTTAAATCAATCAATTTAATAACGTTTCGGATTCATTTTCCTTTTAGTTTTGGTTCTGGCTTCATGTCTCCTAGTACCGGAATGATTTTTAATAACGAAATGAACGATTTCTCTACTCCCGGAGTTGCCAACCATTATGGAATACCTTCTTCGCCATCCAACTTCATTAGACCAGGCAAACGACCACAGTCTTCGATGTGTCCATCAATATTTACAAATGAGAATGGTGACTTTGTTCTTGCAGCAGGAGCAGCAGGTGGTTCGAAAATCACTATTGCCACTGCATATGTAAGTGTCCCTGATTATTGAGGGTAAATATTCATTTAATTTTAAGTTAGTACTTTACGTTGGCATTAAATAATAAAATACGTCTTGTTTTGCCAAATCAACTCGTTTTTCTGTCGTATTAAAGTATAGAGTTAATTATACTACATATTTCGTGTTTTTGTACGTGTGAATAGTAGATTTGAATTAGTTTATAACCATGTAGATCTGATCATCATATCTCCTAACATAAGCCTAAACTTGAATATTTCATAATACGTTATGTACACAGAATTTTTATGACTTATATTTTAAAAGTCATCAACAGCTTATAACATTTTAACAATTAACATATAATATCGATGAGTTAAAGTTAAACGAATCATATTATGATCCAGGTTTATAGTATAATTTAGGAAAAATAATTGATTCAACATAATATCTTGTAAAAATATTATATTATTATTATTATTCTCAGGTGTCTGCTCTTAAGATATGGCGTCATCTATCTCTGAAACAAATAATCGACCATCCTAGACTATACCATCAACTTATTCCTATGAAAGTGGTGTATGAATATGGAACGACCGTAGTAAGACATTAATATAACCAACATACACTATATTTATCTGTAATATATATTTAAAATAACCGTATTTGTTTGACATTTTAGGATGTAGTACAAAAACTTAGAGATATTGGTCACCGAGTGGTTAGATTAAAGGATAATGGAAATTCGGGTGGTTCAGCATCATCAGCTATTTACAAATCTCCTGAAGGAATTATTGAAGCTATGCCAGATTTCCGTCGGCACGGGAATTCTTCAGGATATTAATACATTAATTATATTAATTGATGAATATATTTATATATTACATATGTACTTGTATTATTACACAATGATTTAGTATCATAAATTATGTGTGATAAAAATATTTATTGTTATAATTTTAGTTTGTTAATATTAAAATATAACTGTATAGTTATAGAAACATAAGTTATATTAATAGATATTATGTAAATAATTTATTTTTCTAATTTTCTTGCATAAATATTCACCAAATTTTAACGCTCTTTTTTGACAATATACTTTCCAATACTTACCAAAATGAATACAACATCATATGGCACTTCATTTTATAATAAATTAGTACATTAATAATAAACACATTCCCTATTTTCAATAAATTTAATTGATATTCTGAATAAGGCACATTCGCGTAAAAAAGAAAGTAGTTACAATATACTATAAGTGGCAAGAAGTAATTGTATTATCTGTCAAACCTGTAATAATTATCTCATAAAAATTATTGTGTAAGCTCGTAAATCTTAATAATTAATAACTAAAGTTCGATATCACCCTTAAATTGCCTATACAATGTGCCGTTCACGCAATTCAACAAAATATTTTAATATTACCTAATATTAAGTTTAATCCTTAAAATAATACTTAAACTATAATGTGCGTTGTCTGTCAAACATTGATATTTTGATACTATGGTGGTAGTTTTATTATTTATTGATTTCTGCTGTTGATCATTAATTTGTTTACAAGTTATTTAAACATATCTATTGTAAAAATATTCTTTTCGTAACAAAATATGTGAATAAAATGCCGTATCTATGACATTAGAATGACACATGTTGTTATTCTTTTTTTTTCGTTCGGTAACTTAAAAAACTACATATTATTTTATAACAATAAATCTCAAGTGTCTCTGTCACAACAATAAGGTACACCATGCGCACGCCTATGTAAAATATTATGTTCCGCATATAAAATTTCAACACTTGCAGGTAGTTGACCATTGTTGTTAAACGTCTTACCATTTCCAGATTTTTTTATCAGATAATCTTTTTCTTTTATGTTATTGGGATATCAGTAATTGTTTTTATCTTGACCATTTATTTTTTTTTGTTTGTCACAATAGTTAACCTAACAAGTTTGAAAGGGTTGGTGGTGGTTCTTTCTCTCAAGGTTCTCAAACCCATCCGGAAACCAAAACCGCTGGGGATCAGATTCAAATCGATGTTCGTGTGATTATACACGCCGGCACTGATTATCGTTATTTACCTTATCAATACCCAAATTTAACTATTGTTTCATGTCTTAATAAAATACGATGGTTAATAGTTATCTTTACTTACTTTTATATTGGTTGTTCTATTTGCACGTTACTCTATACTAGTATACTCTAAGTTTTATATACATCGACCAACAATATCAATTGGTCAATTTCATCGATTAATATTACCAGATTATCTAATCAGTGTCCAGTGATGATACATTCAAATAAATGGCATCGTTAAAAACGAGATGCAATATTGTCTTTCCGGTGCGATTTTTTTTTTCAATGACCGTTTTGAATCAAATTAAAATATATAAAGACAGTTGAATATAAAAAAAAAACCATAAAAAACACACTAAGGTGTGAATAGTAAATACACCTACATTGTTTTGTCGTTCACAGTGTTAATCGTATCTCATGTTTATTGTAAACATTTGAAAATGATGATGTTACATGCAATTACTACATTTGAGAACGATTCTAAGCAATAAATTATTTATTAAGGTTCATTAACTTTCAAAACATATAATTTGACTGCTAAAGAATAGAAATCGAATGCATTTTATTTGTACATCGCGGATTGTAAAGAAATAACTAACCGTTTCAGTTTTATATAACATTGGCCTTCAAAATATTCGCGTATGCAACCAACACGCATGCTGAGTGTCCGTGAACTCACGATTTTGATTACAATAATATTATTATAAGATCAGCCGTGGGCGCAAGTGGTTGGGTACAAGACGTAGTAACTATATTTTGACTTGTTCAGATACTTATATTAGTTATTTGATTGTAATAGTGACAAAGATGTTCGTATCTGATGAATTTACACATAGATACAATAATGGTCGTTCTACACAAACGTAACAATAAATAATATGTAAATCATAATACATCGAGTCAAAATATTATATTTTTACAGTAATAATTCGCATCATTATTAGACATCACCAATGCTTTTAAGTTTTATTTTTTTTTTCGTCAAAATATCAGTGAAATGTTTGTTTATTTAATATTACCGATTGGCAATTGGTTAATACGATAACCTGTCATATTTATCAAAACAAAATAATTAGATGTATAAAACTTACCATAGATTTAAAAACCTTAACAGCTTGAACTGGTTCATTATCGTTCATTATATTACCTATAGTTTACACTATCGGCGTTATTTAACACTGCTTTTGCACAACAATCTATAAAAAGAACCGGATGGCCCGGATGAGATAAAAAATTTGGTAATTCAGTTAATAAGAATATTATGTGAAGCGGTTTTTATCATTTCATCTATTGCAAACGCCATATGTGATTATGTAAAGATATTTTTGTACTATACTTATGATTTTACATTACGTGTATATACCATATGTATTTCTGAAGCAAAATAGTTTCGTTATCATCATATGGAAATATTGTTATTTAGTTTTTTTTTATTAATCTAAAATACATCGGCAAAATTGTACAATTCTGTTATTTTTTTAAGAATAAAATGAAGTTTTTTACGTCCTGTGAGTTTGGTCCCAGTGCTTGATATATCTGTTCAGAGATATGGAATTGATTTCGATACTGGTTGTATTTTTGAAATTCCGTGATGATGTGGTTGATGGTTAAAAGTACGCTGCATGATTCACATATTGGGGGATCGTCTTTACTCATCAAGTAGCCATGTGTTAAGTGTGTGTGTGTCCAATTCGTATTCGGTTTATTATGGTTTCTTCTTTTCTGTTAAGTTCGGGATTTTTCCATAGGTTTATAATATTTTTTATTTTGTTAAGTTTGGTGTTTAGTTTTCGCCAGTGAGAGTGCCATTTATTATTTGAGTGTAGGTTAATTTCGTTCTTTGTGTCTGCGAATTTGATAGAATTTATGGTTACAGTTGATGTAGAATTTTAGAGACAATTGCATTGTGAGCTTCTTGGTCAGCCATTTCATTTCCGGGAATGCTTATGTGCCCCCGAATCCATACAAAATGGATATTATATTTTCTATTTTAATTTTTTTTTTTTTTTTATCTAGTAATATTTCTTCCTAAACTTTTTCAGTCGAGTGACATAATCCTCTCCGTACGAAGAGCTCAATATAAAACGATGAATAAATATTTTATTAGTACTAGGTATTCATAATGATATATGTAGAGAGGTGGTATTATATATATATGATCTATCGAGTTTCGTTGGTATTATACTACATTTATACAGAAATATTTTAATGCATACTTTTAAACTGCCTTTTAAATTGTTTTTATCTTAAGATTAAAAACTTGTTTTATTTTATAATTCAAACTTTTCAAGACCAGCTTATTAGATATAAAATATTGCATAGATTAAACAAAAGTAATTTAAATCGCAATTAAATTAAATAAGAGTTCACCGGATGATTACATTTCCAATTTCCCTACAAAATATTAATTCGTATTATTTTCAATTTTGTATAATATTATACTAAACAATACAGTCAATATAGTTGTATAGTAATTTTTTGTCCTCCGAATAACCAATACCTAAACGAAAATTTGTTGAACTTATGAACTCCAGCAATAATTCTATATACAAAATAGTAAAGTGCGTCAAAATTAAATAGCTCAAATCAAGTATTAAAAAATTAACTATATAATAAGTTTATCTATGTATAAAACAATACACTTCATACGAATCTAATAATTATAACATATCAGGAAATCGAACGTTTAATAAAATTCGGATAAAAAATGTTAGCACTTTCGTAATCTTTGGTAATCCTCCAGAATACTTAAATCATTGAGGAAATTGTGCTATTTTTCACGGAGATACCCACATGTATAGAACACATTTAAAATAGAGTGTGTTATCGATAACGCTATCAATCATCAATTATCGTTGTTTTGTTTTTTGAAAAATTAAAATTTTTTACCCCAAACGAATTTAAAGACGAAATGGTCGGAAAGAATTAATCTTAATTAACACGATACTTATAAGCCTAGATATAATGTCTAGGCTTATGGTCGATGTATGGTTTTAGACATCAGCTCAATGTATAATAAATTATGAATATTTACTCTTATGTCCTAAATATTAAAATATTACTTATCATTTATACTCTAAGTTCATTTATTACTATTAATGTATACATTGCTAGTATCCTCGCTGTTCTTCTAACCTCTGGTATTGGGAATATACATCAGGTCAACTTGGAGGTCATAAAACAACCTTCAGTCAGTACGCCGGAAGAATCTATTGTGGACCATAAATTAAAACAATTCAAATGTGTGAAAAGAACTTTATACCACCAAAGGAGTTAAAAGTAATTATTACTATTTACTGCACAATGTTACGCTGCGAGTACATTATTTGCTTAAATGATATACTGCTAAGATTTTAAAGGAAAATCAACTAATTTAAAAAAATAACCTTCATAAAATGTGAATCTATATGAGACGAAAAAACATTGAAAAACCACTAGTTCCGAGTGCAAGTGCTTTGTCCTGCTAGTCGAATTTATTTGTATAAATTTGGACCAATGCAATGCTAAAATGAAAAAACATCGCATCCAAAAACAATTCTAAATTAAGATCGGTAAAATTTAATAATGGAACTGATTATCTTATATATATTTCTGACACAATAACTTGTTTAGTGATTAATTTATACTTGTGTAAAGTGACAAGTCGCAAGAAACCAAATTTGAATCATATTTTGTAAAAGAAATAAAATAAAATAATAAGAATGTAACACACATGACTCAAAAACAAATACAATTTTTGAAAATAGTAATAATTTATATCTATTATAGAATACTACATTAAATACTATAATATATTGAATTAAATCATAGTTAAATACTTAAATTATCTTGTGTCATTGAGTATTTTTTACAAAAATTGATTTTTTTTTATCTTATGTAGTGGAAAATGTATATAAAATAGGTACTAAACATCCTATGTGTTTTTAACAATTATTAATTGCAATAGAACGTTGAATTTTCATTGTAAACAGTTTTATAACATTATTTATCTACAATTAATATTATAAAATATATAGGCTAATATCGATGTTTCACTAAAAGCGACACCGTTGAAACCAGACGTAAACAATCTTATACAACTGTGATCGGGTATATTAAGATACGCATATTTACTTTATATAAACATCATTCATCCAATAATATATTTCTTCTGCCTCAGATATTATGCAAATGGTTCTTACATAAGACCGTAAGAAAGTTGCTCCCCTATATGAATTCAAAGTGCTTGTCTAGATTATTATATAAAAGTTTCTAACAACTCAATTTATACACAGTGTTTAGAAGTACCCAAATATCAAGTTGTATATAATATGTTGTTGTATGACGACATATCCGTGAAAATCCGTGGGCAGATTTAATACATTATGTATACTCGATTATTTTCATCATATTTAAATCTACATATAGTTATATAAAGT
Organism: Chaitophorus viminalis; assembly: GCA_025469195.1. Lineage (NCBI taxonomy): Eukaryota > Metazoa > Arthropoda > Insecta > Hemiptera > Aphididae > Chaitophorus > Chaitophorus viminalis. The sequence goes on from JAIPRK010000224.1 coordinate 156,791, forward strand.
TTATACTAGTATAAAACTAAAGTTTTTGTATGAGTTACAACTATTATTCTAAATAATTACTATTAATGCTTTTAACGGATACATGTCAAAAAAATTATAAATCACTGGATAAAACACACCATACACAATATAAAGCATACGTATATAATAATAATAATATAATTTATACCATTAGTGACATTCCACATTATACTTTTCCCACTTTCATTCGGTTTTGGCCATTGGTTATTATGTTTCATTAATTCATTATGTACTAATAGGATTGGTGGTTTTAATATGGAAACGAAAGTGTTACTATGCAAGATTTTATTTAAATAATAAACAATGTTTGATAAATTCTTGATAATACATGTTTTATATAAAACACTGACATCACATTTGCCACATAAACACATGTGAAACACACACCTTAATAAATGCAACGTACAAACATTATACTCAATTAAATATTATTAACTAACTGATCGTAAGATTTTATTAAAATATATTTTGCATTTCAAAATAGAGAATAATTTTTCCTTTACATTAACATGTGATTCTACATATACGAATTACTACGAAATTACATGGTGTTTTTAAATACGTATTCGTTATTATTATTGTCATTATTCATGCATACGTTTCGTATTAAAACCTAAACCATATTTAAATGAATAATTACCTAATCTTTGTCAATGATCCACCAAAGCACTTAGCACTTATTGTTTTCGAGAAATCTTGTTCTGTTCTACGGCGATGTCGCAATACAATTAATGTGATATTGATAATGGTGAAAGTGATTTAGTGAAACTAAAATTTATTTTATTCTCTAAATTAAGTAGTCGTTATGATTCCACCACAAACTAGCATGGATAAACTATCAATTAGGTGTTACATTCATATGATAGTCTCTGAGGTAATTTCACAACTGGAAATATTATCTTGTTACACTGAAAATACGCTTCATGCATTTCAAGTGAGGTTAATATTTGTATGAGGCAACTTATTAAACTTCGCTAGCCCGTTGTAATTTAATGTTCTGTTTTCGATTTAAGTCCTAGCTATCTATTATGAAATATACGAAACAACTGCGATGCATGAATATAATTTATTATAACCTAACGTATTTAGCATTACAAAATGTCTGAATTATTGATAACAAACATAGTCGATAATATAAAATATTGATCAATATTTTGAGCAAATAAAAATATTGATAACTATCATAACTAGTAACAACTAGCTGTTTACTTTTGAAAGTAATGATTGACACATAAATGTTAAAAAATTACGAACAAATATATTTTAATTTAACCTTCAATTATTTCTTATTAATTAATAGTGCGCAGGTATTCATAATACCAAAATAAAGAAAATATTTATAAAATTAATCATTTCTATGATAAAAACTGTTATCGATTTGAATAATTTTCATTGAGTTGTGCAATGTGTTGTATTTACCAGTAGAACCTTATAAGAAACTAGGAGGCATTTCCTAGTGCATTTACCTATTCTTCATGAACCCTTCAAGACATTTCCACAAGAATTTGTTCTGAAGGATTTGAATTTTATTTATTTATTTATTAGTAGCAGATTATATAAGTGGTCAAAGTATTGAAGTGTACATTGTTCAGTAAGAGGAATAATTTTATAAAATAAAACGTAAATTAAATTAAAGAATAATCTAAGTATTTTTTTTTTTTATCAAAGCTTCACCTAAATTTTATAAAAAAAAAATTACTTATCTCACTGAAATACTTACAATCCAACAAATTTATAGAAATTGCATGAATTTTCTTAAAAAAATGTTATTAAGATATTAAACTGTATTTTGGTTTCGAAATTAATAAGTCGAAAAAAATCATTCATCATTAATATAAGATTTAAAACCCTAAACAGATTAAATAAATAATAGACATTGATTTAAAAGTTAATGTTACAATGATTAATATTACAACATTGTTCAATAAAACAATAATCATAATATTATAATATATCATAATGAAATAAAATTATATAATGGTCATGATCATAATTATACGTTTTTGGTTTTCAAAAGAATTTAAACTAAGTAATTATAAACACATATTTACAATAATGAAATGACTATAACACTAATTATATCTATATAAACTATATATATATATATATATATATAAGCAAATGTATGTCTATTTGATCCTTAGGCATTCCTGCACTATTCATTTGATCACCATGAAATTTTAACAAGTTGTTGAGTGGACTCCCGCAAAGGTTTCTGGCATATGTACACTTACCAGTCGCACGTGTTACTGCGATCTTAGAAACTTGAAAACCGATTATGCACCGCTACCCTTACAACAATTTAGTTGTCTTATGGACTTAAATACCATTACAAGTACATTTTACTCATTATTTTTAAAGAGAGAAGTCGTAGTGATAAAATATATAGAAGCGAATCACGAATGTATGTCAATTTGTATGGTACCTAAGCATTTTGATTTTGATTTTCTTATCGAATGTGAAATTTATTTATTTATTTTTATTTATTTTGTAATAATAAACGGGATAGAGACCCTTTTGAAAATGTATACAAATTATTATCTCCGATATTTTTTAGTTACTATTAGTATAACTTATAATTAATCCTTTAATACATTTTCAGAAGTTTTTGGATAGCCAATAAATTTTATAGATATTTAAAAAAAAAAAACTTACAAAAATCGAAAATTTAAATTGTCTATAAATAAGTCAAAATATGTCAAAATACTTTGAAAACTTAAGTATGTGTAGAGAATGCCGATATAAAGATTTGGTGAAAATTTCAAGTTTTTACGGTTTTTCGTTTTTGAGTTAGAGCAAATTTCAAAAACCGATATCATTTATCAGTCAAGAATATTATATATCATATTACATTTTACATATAATTTTATATTAATATTCGCTGTTCAAACGCTTATAAAAAAAATTGTACTTATCGATTTTAATAATTTTTGAATGACAATAATAATTACTTCTGTGGAATCTTCTATTAAATTTTCAAGTATTTTGTACCAGTCAATTTTTTTTTATCACCCATTATAAAAAAATATGTAAAAAATTCGAATATTTTAAATGCCTATAAGTGGCTTAAAAATCAATATAATATTTTAAAAAAAATATGACCTAGAGGAAATTCCTATCTTAACAACTGGTAAAAATTTCAAGTTTCTGCGACTTATACTTTTTGAATTATAACAAATATTTAAAATCGTTTGACGATAAATCGCTATTTTATGCAATTTAGTAATTTAAATTTCAAACAGTCATAAAATGTTTTCCTCTAAATCCAGTAGAAATTTTTTAAAGATTTTTGAAGAGTAGCTTATGGATAACCTAGTGTTAAAATTTTAAACCTTAAGTATAATCAGAATAAATTTTATGAATTTTTATCTACAAAATAACTTGCAAATTATCGTGATTTTGACACATTTTATACAAATTTAAGCTTTATGGGCTTATAAAAAAAATTTGAGTGAAACGATCTCCGATAATTTTTAGTTACAATAAGTTTAACTTATTATAAACCTTGTATTAAATTTTTAAAAGTTTTCGGTCAATCAATTAAGTTTTATAGATATTTAAAAAAAAAAAATTACAAAAATCAAAAACTTAAATTGTTTATAAATAAGTCAAAATATATCAAAATGTTTTAAAAACTTAATCATGTGCAAAAAACAACAATATAAAGATTTGGTGAATATTTCAAGTTGCTGCGGTTTTTTGTTTTTGAGTTAGAGTATTTTAAAAAATTGTATTTTGTAAAAATGTGAATTTGCATAAAATTTCCCGTTTTTTTGTAATTTATTTTATCGTTTTTTTCGATTTTTTTAAAAAGTATTGAAAAAGTTGGATTTTTGACTTGCCCAAGTACCATTTACATTCACTTTTCTTTTAGAAAAGTTGCTATTTAAGAAAATCGAAGCATTTTTACTACCAAAAAAGGTGTCCTTAGACACAAAAAAAAAAAACACACATCATTATAAAACCAATAGATTTCATCACTCCGTTCAGAATCTAAAACTTCACATCCAGCCTGGAATCTCTATTCATGCATACCGCTTTCATGGTTTTTATACATCGGAAAATTATTATTATGTTTTCAATCTTCCGAGTTCTGCATTTCTTACTGACTAAGAATGGTTAACTAAATTTACTGTTTCCTGGTTCAGCTGGTTCAACAGTAAAAGTGTATTATAAACATTGATATCTCTTATCCTCCAAAACCTATAAAAGCATACTGTAGACCAGTAGTGCCTAACGCATAACCCGCAAATATATTCTATGTAGCTTATCGATACAACAGAATATTTAAAACCAAGCAAATTTAGATTTTTTTTTAATTTATCAATTATTTTAAATACATTACAAAAATACAATAATAATAATAAAAAAATTAAACTGAAAAATATAATAGATTATATCATAACATTCATAACATAATATTATTTCTACAGTGTAAACAAAATAAAATTATGTTATTTTTAACATAAATAATTATGTTTTTGGGAAAGATACAATTTTTTTTTTTTGCGTGTCCAGTTTTTGAAATATTTTAGGTATCATGGTTACGTATTGACATTTCATTACTTATTATTTATTATTACTTGTGTTAAAAATTATTTGTGTTATAAAATACATTATTAATAAATTATAATAGTAAATATTAAATCAATTGTCGTAAAATAAAATTCGTTGAGTATAACCCACAAGAGTATTAGCAGTTTATAAAACTGATACAGAAAAACATGATAAATTTCATACAAATTATAAAATGGTAAAGTTAAATAATCATAAATGTAAACGCAATGAAGCAGATTACGAGAAACGTAAAAATAAAGTGTATAAAGGGTAAACGCAAACGCTCTAAAACTGCTCGTGAACAATAAAAACTTAATTAACTTGGGATTGAATACCAATCCGGCCAACAATAAACAATACAGCAGTCGGCGCATCAAAAATATAAGTATAATAATTATATTTCAGACTTTTCTCATCTAGACCGACGCTAAGTGTAACTGATGAAAACATTAAAATATAAATAACAATTTTCTTCAATAAACATTAATTTCTATTTGACTTTAATTTTTTAATTATTTATAATCGAATAAAAAAAATTACTCTTAATGTAGCACGGTACCCGATATTTTTTTCCTATATATGAAATTATTTTAAGTTTCTCATTATTCCTCAAAAATATATTTATGTTTCATAGATTTTCCTTATAGAGAAAAAATATCAAAAGCGTGCGGCGTGCCACGTTTATACGTCGTATAATATTTTACTATTATTGTTATTATATTAAATTGCTTTTATCTAATTGTATATCACAGCTTAATAATTATATTTCATTATTGCAATAATATTATGTATAAGCAATATTATGATATATCGACAGATAGCAGTATTAATTAAATACGGAAACTAGTATTAAAAATTATACCTGCTTATTAATGAAGAATAAGATAACGGTGGGAGGATTAAATTGAGAAGTAGGATTATGGGAGGGAAAAGTAACCTTGAAAAAATTTTAATGTTTTACTGTTTAAATTTCTTTTGGATATTTTTTCGTACCAGTTCTTATATTATATATACTAACATACATAATATATTAATGCCAACATAATATGTTTCAAGTACCTATATATATTAAATAAAAGTATAATTTTTATTTTTTTATTAACTCATAACTATTTCTTGACAGACTTCACAATATTTATATCAGAAATATATTTTAAAATAAACCAACAAAAGTGACAAGTGACCTAGAATAGAAATTAAATCGAAGAAAAAGTATAATAATTTAGATAATCCTCACACTATAGTAATAGTTTTAAATATATTTTTTAACAATCAAGTTACATTTAATATTTTTAGGTCGAAATTAACAAATAAAAACAATTAATGTCAGTACATTAAAAAATAATAATTGTAACTATAGATCACTTAATGGTTTTCAATGTTTCGATTGATTAATATTTAATTATATGCTTTTATAAAAGTACCGCCTAAATAAAATATAATAAAATTCCATACGAAATAGCTGATGTGATTAATCGAATAAAAAAATTTAAAATTTTTATATTTTATTTTATGAAGTTATTTTATAGGGTTTAAGATAAAAGAAACCATTTTTCTTTCAAAATGGTTTATCACATTTAATTAACAAAAATTACCAACGGCCAAAATCAGCCTTGGTGTATACACACACAAACACGTAACAAATATATTATACGTAATAACTAATAAGTATAATGTATAGAATATGATTATAGATAGTCTGAGATCACTGATCAGTCCATTTTAACTGATAGACCGGCTAACATCATTATAAAACAAAGTGCATACGTCACTATCGTCACTTTGTTCTGTTCTATTTTTGGGCCTTCTTCTAACAATTCTTCATTAGACTTCTGTGTAGGCCTCCACCTCCATAATTTCTTTAAGAATCTAAAACCAAAGAAATGACATATAATATACAAACATGCCTGATACCACTTTCAATGATTAAATCTAATATCTATCAACTTTACCATATCTTATATACAAATGAAAACGTAAATAAATATGATATTATTAATGACGTTAGTTAACATAATGATTTTAATGTATAATTAAACAAGGATAATAATAATTAGATGCAAAAACGATTACATAAAATATTTTTATATCTAATATTACGCACTTTACTTTTATATTACATGCGATTCTATGGCAATAACTTGCCATTCGATTCGTACTGTATAAATAAACAAATACGTAAAGTTAAACTATCCTTCGGATATTATGAAAACTTAAGCCATTAGATACCTGATAGCTAAATAAGTACCTTTATATTCTTATTTCTTATTATTCAGTATAATTAATTACGTCGAGAGCTATCAAATAGCATATTATATTATATATTATAGGTATTAATACATACAACGGTCGGAGAATATAATATATTTTTAACGTCACCGGTTTTGTATTATGTAAAACCTTGGTACGATTCACTTCAGTGATCGTATATATGATGTATACGTAATAATAATACCAATGAAATTCGCTTTTTAACTGAAGATGACTCGTACGTTGAACTATTGATTATAAATACTAGTATTTATAATCAATGGTTGAACGTATAACAAGTTAGAAAATGCGGTGAACCACAGGACGCGATGCACCAATATTTATTTGTATCCTAGCCAATGTGTTTCTAAGACGTATTGTGTCTGTGTCCAATCCAAGGCTAATCAATTTTAATGATTTCATGTTCAAGGATAACGTTACAGTTTAATACCATGACATTGATGGAACAATATTGACAACATTGTAATTACATTTTAGGTATATTATGGTGTAGGTATCAAAAATAGCATACTGCATTGCATTTTATGATATACCTTTATTTGATTAGTCTTGTTCTCTTTTATGTTAATTAATTTCGATTAATTGACCACAGTTAATTTATTTATAAGCTTCTTATTATACGTAGTACATATTGTTTAATGGTACAATTTATTATTTTTGATTGACTTTCAAACCAAATAAAATTATTTCTATATTCTAATTTGTATTCATTTAGTAAGGCTTGGAATGAAAACGCTTATATATATATATTTATAAAATACATGGTTGTAATTATTACTATGGTGCTACTACAACGTCATGACTATAACATCACAGTTACATAATATGTATTTTCCCCTCGTGATGTTCAATAAATCATCACGAATTAAAAGTTATCAAAAACAATCATAACTATACTAATAGGTATCAATTGCAATATAATGTGATAACAGTATTTATAAGATTTTACTTTAAAAGTCCTTGGTTTTTCTATACATCATTGTGAAAATTGTTTACAATATTTCTAATTCATAACTATAACTAAGATACACACAGCGGCAACTATAGTAAGCAAGTACTATAATCAATGTAAAAAAATATCATTCTATAATACTCAAGATATTTTAAAAACAATGGACAAATAAATTATGATTTAGACATATTACTATAATTTAATATAAGTAACTAACAAACAGACATTTAGGAATTTTAAATAGAAATATTCAATTAAAAAAAAAAAAAGAAAAGTCACATAACAATATAACAATATAATAAACAAGTATTAAGTCAACAAATATTTAAATATCAGAATATTTGTAAGCAATTTTAAGCTTGTTTTTACTATATCATGAAATATTTTTTATTTTGATTTAGCTACATTATGCTCAAAGCACCAATAAACATCCAATCACGATCATTGAAATTCCCATGAAATATGTTGTCAACACAATTTTCCTGTACCTACGATTTACAGAATCTAGCATCGAATCCGCCTCATAATGATAATACATTTCATCTTCACTGAAACAGAAAAAACACACGATCGCCTAACCTTGAAAATCCAAAAATTTCAAATAATAATAACCAGTATCATGCGTCTATGTAATATAATTACCCAATGCATTATCCATTTGAAAATTTTGATTGAAAATTTGAAAAGCACAGCACTAAATGTATGTTAGTGTGATTTGGCATTTAACGTGTTCGTTAATCGCTTGATCGTAATAAATTGTCCGTAACTTTTAAGAGTTAAATGCAACACAGTATTATTTTAAAAAGAAAGTTGAACTTTAAAACAACACAAGATGATAATATGTTAGATTATAACATAAACAAAGAAATTCTTTGTCATTCGATTTTATAAGCCCCCTTTTTTTGGTTCAACGGTTCAATTTTTTTGGTTGAAATTTTCATTTCAAAACTATTTAGGTGGCAAATTAAAAATGACTTAAAATTAAATAATTTAAGCTCAACATTACGTTAAATTTCGATATTTTCTTATATTAGGCGGTAAAAACATAAGCATAACCATCATGCACATATGAACTTAATTTATCTTGAAGATCCGAACTTATCAAATTCGGTATCAATAGCGTTTAAATTAACAATGATTCAATTTACGTTATTTAATTTTTAACTGACAGATACATTTATAATATTAAATCAGTATTAAACTTTGATACTGATGATTATTACTTTAATTGGCAATTGAGTTACATGAGAATTGATGGTGAATTTAACTTTTATGTCATTCATTAAAATTGATGAACACAGCCTACGTATTTATCATTGATACACCTATTGTATCCTATTGTATTTAGAATTTAACCAATATTTTGTGATTTTTCTATTTTAATGAATTGAACTACAATTACATTGTTACAAACGAATATATTATTATTTAAATTTTATATTGTATTGTATAGGTATAATATGTATATATAATATAAGTTTAATATGAATTTTATATTTCTACCAAATAAGAAATGCGATCGAAAAAAAAAACAAGTGAAAAATATACGATGACGATGACGTGATACAAGAGAAGACAGCAATTTTAAATATGGAAATATAATCAAAAAACTGTATGTTCGAATAACTATTTAAAATACTATAATATAACTAACCTAATGTAATTATAATAATCGAAAAATATTAAATCAAACCATACTTTCATATTTATTGTATAATATCAGAGATTTGAACATATATGAATTGAATACATTGTTACATTAATAACGTTAGAATTCTACTATATTTTTCTATTTTTAGTTTGTTTATCATTAAAACGTACGGTTATATATTTGATATATAGTGTTTTAATTAAGTTACGTAATACGTGTTCACCAAGCATGAGATAAATATTATATAGCTAAATGCTTGTTTATTTATGATTCCACATTTCCACATAAACATATTAGTAAGGTAATCCTTATTGTTACTACTTACTAGTAATGTGCCCCACAAAAAAATGTTACGATTACAATTAAAACGATTAGGGATTTTTAATATAAACCTTAAGTACATAAGTGTTTTTTTTTTGCATATATGTTTTTTTTTTTTATTGTAAGGGAGATTTAGGCATCATGGCCATTATATCTCAACCATTATTTTTTATGAAGACTCAATTACGTGTTTAGTTTAGGAGGGGGTGGTAGCAGCATTTTCTCACCGGACGGCTGTGCTGCCCGGATTCGAACCGGTGACCGTATGATTACGCACAGCCGCCTTATGCCGCTAGGCTATGACAGTACTTCATTTTTTGCATGTATTATTTTAAATAAATTAACTTAATCGTGCACAAATATCAAAGCAGTAGCAGCATTCACTTACATTATACAATGTGATTCAAATAATATTAATATAATGTAAAAAATAATTGTATACCTATACGGCTATACACTTCCATAATAATAATTAACAAGTATAGGTATGGCCGAATTTAGGGGGGAGCAACGGTCCCATGTTACCCCTAGCGCCAATTTTTTAGGGGTGGCAAATTTTAAAACTACCTCTACAGTTTAGGTATATCATATTATGTAACAATTACCTATGGTAATAATTACGGCTCAATTTTGTTGCCCCAGGGGGGCAAAATTCTTAATACGGCCCTGAGTATAGGTAATTATATTAAATTGTATGCTCCCATAATAATATATATTTTTAATATTTCACAACTGAAAAAAACTATGAAAATGTAAAATTGGATTCCAACTTATTGTTTTTTTATATAATTTCATTAAAAGTGCTAATCGTTGAAAAGACGCTAATATAGGTAATAAGGTTTTATATTTTTACAATAATATGAAATTAAATCGACAATAGGAAAATTATTAGAATATTTAGAACATTGAACTTAATTTACTTCTAGGAAATATGTAATTGTATTCAAATGCATTAAAGATAGGTATTAGGTTCATCTATACTATAATAGTAACACGCCTTATTACGTAATATTGTTTCAGTTTTACTAACGGGAATTCGCTTTTTTTTAGATAATGTATAGTTTATAAACTCCTTTCGGCTGATGATATTGAATAATTAATGAAAATGAAAAATAAAAATCTACTTATTATTTGAATAATTGTAAAAATTCTACTTGGTACTTCGAAAATCATTTTTCTTTTTCGCAGTTACATTAAATAATTCATTCTGTTAATCTTGAGACTTATATATTAAAAGGCAATAATTTACTATCACTTTGTCTATAACCAATATAATTACATACATATTAAGCTACTACTATCTAATTATTATTCAAAATCATTATTATATCTGTCTTAACTATAATCTAGTTTTATAAAATTAAATAAAAATAAAATAAAAATAATATATAAACGAACATGTTCACACTTCGTTTAATTGAAAATATATAATAAATTAATAAAAAAAAAAAAACTTTAAAATACAACCTTCTACGTAAATAAATAATTATACACCTGTACTATATGTATATACATATGCCCTATGCCCCTATGGAACTGTTTCCTGTGTGAAATTTCTTGTTTATAATGCATTTTCTTAGAAATAAATTACTTACAAAATGTTTATAAGTATTATTTTTAAAATATAAAAGTTGTAAACGTTTTAAATACGCTATTATTATATAATAATATAATATGTAAACATTAAAATTAATTAGTCATATTTAATAACAAAACATAATTTTCAAGAATAATTTATAATGGTCATATAAAATGTAGTACAATTTATTATTTTATTACTCATAAATAGATTGTAAATTATAATTTATTATTATCAGTATTAATTAAGTTGATTAGCATCGTTTTACACCAGGATTGTTTATTACAATTAACAGACTTTTTATGCATGTATAACATATATAAATGAAAATGAGAAAAACAAATTCATTTTTAATAAAAAAAAAAAAAACAATATTAACTGATACTATTTAGTGCTACTTTACACAATACACAGGCCTAATACGAACCAATTAAATTCTTAAACACTTATCATTTCTGTAGCCACTTCAAATGCTCCTATTTTAATTTTCTACTGCGTAATTTATTTATTATAACAATAAAAATTAGAATATTAACTAATTATCGTTCTAAAGAATTACTAAAATATTAAAACATACAATATAATATTATACCATCTAACATACAATTTGGACATTAAGCTGTAGGCTACATAAATACTCGAATAAAACTATATATTAAATAATTCTTTTTCAAGTAATTTATATATATATATAATATATTAAATATAAGGTGAGAAGTATAACAAGTTTAAAAATGCCTATACACCAATTATATAAGATGGTCTTACCTTTTTTTGTACGCACTTTAAATATTTATAAGTATAGTATTAAAAATATAAACCAATTAGATTCAAAATTGATGAACTCGGCATAATGTTTTATCATTTTAGATTGTACTTATGCATCTATGATTTAAGGATTATTTTAAAATTTGATGATTATTACCAATGAATTATATTACTGTATTACTTTACTTATGTATTATGTAAAACGTTTGTTTTTAACCACTCCATTGAAGAGTATTATAATATTATTAAGCATATTTCAGACTAGATTAAAAATGACATGACTTTTCGAGGAATTGGGTTTCCCGCAAATACAATGAATGTGTAAATAAAAATGTACAACACTGGGTCATGTATTTAAATTTGATGGTATACAAAGACATCTTAATGGAAAGAGTGTTAGAGGATGCGATTTTTAATAGGCTTAATAATAAATAATTTTACTTATAAACTAATGTTCATTGAAACTAATTTTATGTCCGTTAACAACTTATTTAGTTAAATTTCACGTCCTGTTGGCTGTTTATATACAATGTACAGTTATATGTATATTTATTATATACAATGTTGGCCACATTCATTACTTATGAATGTAATCATGACTCTTTTTGATGACACTATTAGAGTTACCTTTATTTAATAAACACAATCCTTAAAATACCATCGTAATTGATATTCATTTTTCATCAGTACCATGGAATATCATTTAAATTACACCAATTAACAATGTAAAAACAAATACATTAATATATCACTGTAAAATACTAGCGCATCAATACAGATATGAACAACTCTTTTAAGCTTACATAATAATATAACCATTTTAAATGTATGAACACAAAACACATTAAAAAATAATAAAGTGATTTCACTTTTAAATTTATAGAAAAAACAATTGGATCCGACATAATGTCTCAAACATATACTCATTATTCATTCGGACTTACTATAAACCGTCATTTTTCGTTAGGTAAATTTATAATACTTTAAGGATTCATAAAGTATAATATTATAAACATATTTACAAAACATGTATTTTCTATGCACTCTATAAAAGATTATAGTTTTAAATGTATACATAAATACTTATATGAGGTACAATAACAACAGCGACACAGCGTGCTCTAAAAGTATTGCATAACCCAATAGTTGTTTCATGTTTTTTATAGGCTTCTGTGCGTTCTGTCTGCAAGGTTTTACGAACAAATGAAAACCGTTATAATTTAGGTTGTTGTTAGGGATGAATATCGTGTGGAATTTTATTACGTAACATCATATACCTACACGATTCACAACCAATAATTGGATTCTTGGTATAATGGTATCTATACATACATAAACACATACTCACACACGTGTGCACACATTATGTGTACACTATATTGATGTACCTATATTGATTATAAATTAAATTTATATTTTTATCATGTAAACATATTATACTTGTTATTTTTAATGATCAATTTATCGTAAGACTATGTTTTAATACCATTGTATTAATTGTAATATACTGCTAATAAGTTATAGGTATACGTTCCAAAGTTTCAGGTTAAATTCCAAATTAATTAACCGTTATATTTAATCTAACATTAAATTTAAGTAAATTTGGTAAAATGGTATTAAAATATAGATACAAATGAACCTATCGTTATTTTATATTCTTAAAATGTTTGATATAGATACCAAAATCATAAGTATGACATTAACCAAGTAGAAGTGAAATTTTATGGAATCTTATTTGTAATCTATTATAATACAATAGTTATGTGATATTATAGTTATATTAAAATAATTAAGTGTAATTCAACGTTAATTTTATCGCCGATAGTATAATAAATGTTAATCGAAGATAACATTTATCTGATAAATACATAGTTAAAATGATAAAAATAAATATGATCTCACATCTAAATAATTAATTTATAACTAACATAAATATTTATGTTTGTTACGATTTACAATTAAATTTATTTTATATAATGGATGTCATTCAATTTACTGCCTATACAAATAATAAAATTATTTATTTATTTATTTTTTCTTTAACGACTGTTTTTTCTGAATACACGTATGAAATATTACGTCCTCCACAAGTTCATGTATATAGTTAATATCAATAAATTATTAGCAAGATAACCATTTTTTGCACTCATTAATATATTTTTAAGCATATTACGAACAATGGCATAGACAAAACTAAGCATACCATAACAAAAAAAAAATAATAATAATAAGTAATAAAACTTGCTAGACTCACTTCAATTTCTTGTATTTTTGTTTGGTTTCCACCACGTCCAATCCTTTTCGGTCGTAAGTCGATCCGTAATTGACATTCCGAAAGACCTTCTTAGTCTTGTCGATCGCTTTCGTCAAGCCACTTCTCTCGTCCACCATCGTGCAAACCGATTATTCGGAGAAATAGAAAAATGTCAGTAACAGAAAAAAACGGCATACACAACCCTGCGTTTGAATCGGACGTGCTCCCAACTGATGATAGTTTCAAACTACACGCGGTGACCTCAAAACACCGGTTTTTATAATATATTACATATGAACGCAACGCGCTTACATCAGCGGTACAGATTCACACTGCGTACCCGACCGACCATCTCCCACCGATCCTAACGCCCAAACGTAAAACGGCTATGTTCAGAACTACGAGGTTTACATTAGTGTACACTGCAATTATTAGCATTGGAAATGTCAAAATTATTTGAATAATATTTTTTTGAATTTTACGAGATTGACGAATTTATTATTGATTAATACTTGAAATGTCTCGTCTAGCAAACTAAACGCATATCGCTTTTTTTAATACAAAAATATATATTTATCAATATAATATGGAGAAAAATATTATAATTGTTTTGACAATATCATTTTTTCGCCAGTGCAGTGATCACAATCATATTGTATTATTTATTTGTATTGACAAGTATTATATTATTTAAACAAAATTGTTTGCATTTAAAAAACATTAAAATATACGAAAAATGTTTTCTAGTCTTATGAAAAAAATACGTAATATATTTTACTAATTATATTTATCATACCTTAATAAATAATGTACTCACAATACTTACAATATAAACAGTTATCAGTATAGCGATCAAAAATATTTTTATAATTATATAAATTATGTATATTTATATTACATATTGAAATATTTATTTTATTATTATAAAATTATAATTTATTCACCAGTTTATACAAAAAAAAGTAGGCAAATAAGTGTATTTAAAGTGTAATTAGACTACGATATAAGTTATTTGGTTGTAGCTACTCAAATAACTTACTGAATGCTAGATAGATATTAGCATTTTATAGAAAGTTCACAATTTTCGAAATATTTTAATAAAATGTGTACGTGTATAATATGTATGTATAGGCACTAGGCATTTAAAATTTCCGATTAAAAGTTAAAACTTTATCGATCCCACCACTTCCAAAATGTCTCCAAATCAGATAAAAACAATCATAAACAGTTAAGAAGACCGAAGAGTCACATGGTTTTGACTTAATAACAGAAGTCAGAAATAGCCTACAGACTTCCACTCAAAACTATATTGGATTTGAATTGGATTTATTTGTTTTCATTTAACATTTTACAAATATACATCAATTCAAAAATAAATATAATGCTATAATAAAAAATTATTTACAATACAATATTATTAAATTATACTTGATTTAGTGATTATAAACATTTAATACAATTTTTAAAAATTTCAATATTTCAGTATTACTTAATAGGAATATAGAATTATATATTTAATTTGGAGCCCACATTGATATTTATATTATTAATCACATTGGATAATCCACATTATATTCTTGACTTAATTCTAAGATTATATTATATAAGTATAACTTATTATTAAGAAATGTGATCTTCTATTTTATATCACTCATCTTTTTAAGTATAAACTGATCCCCCAACCTCTTTCACTCAGAATTTTTTCAAAAGTAATGGCACATTGGTTTCAAATTTAAAAGACCAATAATACAGCAATATCATTCAGCCATATCTGTAACTCACCTGAGCTTGGAGTCTCATCCGACTTTTATTTATTTATTTATTTATTTCTATATTACAAACCTATGTGTAAGACAATAGATATACTACTATGATAGCCTACTACGTAGGCTATCCTAAATAAAGTAAAATAAATAAGATAAATAAGGTAGAAAAATATACGGAATAATAAAAAATTAATTTAATGCTTTAAAACTCTTACTTAATAAATAAGATATCTTAATATTATTTTATATTATAACCACCATTCAAATTGATGCATTTTTTCCCTTGATGGAGTAATTTGAAAATACCATCTTGGAAATACACAGCACATTTTCCATCGAAATACTCGATAACTTCTTTCATGGCCTTCTCCTCATTTTGAAAATGACGATGTAATTTTTCATGAACAATTTCATGTACAATGGTCTTTAGAAGATCATATTGTGTAGCCATTTCCCTAATTTTGAGTCGTCTACCAATCATTTTTTTGACCGCCTCAATTGTTTCGGCGGTGGACGTGCTTAATAGTCGACCACTTCTTGCTTCATCTTCAACACTTTCTCGACCCGAATTAAATTTTGTACACCAAACCGATATACTTTTTCAAAATACTACGTATGGGCCGTAAACTTCGGTTGATTTTTTATGAATTTCAGTTTGAGAAGCATTTTATATACTATTTGCTGATATACTTTACCAAACAAATCAAAACCACACATACTACAAATTACGTATTAAAAAAAATAAATAAATAAATAAAAATATTAGGTACGATAATCAATGTAATAAAATTTGTTTTAAAAATATTATATATTATATATCTCAACCATTTATTAACCATTTTTTGTAAGTATTTTGCTTAATTTTTTAAAAATCAATTTATATTATTGATAGTTACGTATTTATATATTATACTACTAAATTATTTTAGGAATAACAACTTATGTAATACTGATAAACTGTAACGTATATATGTTATTATTTCCAGAATGGTTATACTTAATTCAAACTGAAATAATTGTTTTATAAATAAAAAAAAGTCACTGGGCATACGATTTAAATCTTCGAATACCGAATATTCGTAATAAAATTCCTAAATATACATACTAGAAATCTAAATTCTTGAGTGAAATTTATTTATTTTATTTATAAAAACTTAAATAGGCTAAGCCCAATATATATAAAAAAAACAGACAAGGACCGTGTTGGTTCACAAAGTATAGTTTCATACGTCTTCTTATAGATAGTATTACAGTAGAAACTGGTTGATACAGATATAAAGATCTGTGATTCAATTTAAGAATATTATACTATTAAATATTATGACGATGCAAACACAATGTATTGTAATATAATTTAATTTAAAATCATGTTCTAATCAACTGGCAACTGATTAACTTAAGTCGTGTTAAATCGTTACAAATCGAAATGAGTTGTAATGTTCATTACAATAATAGTAGTAAAACAATAACAGAAAAAATGTTTTTACTATAGCTATAGCAACTGTGTTTATTAAAAATATATTAGAACCGTTTTTTTGTGTGAACCGTGAACGATTAAATATTTTTTTATAGGATGATAACGCCCCCGGGTTACCAGGGTTACGGCGTTGGTTCAAAGGTAAAACGTAACTAGTTTTTACGTTGCATTTACCGTCTACATCATTATGTAATTGTAACGTAATACAAGTTATATAAATAAATATAAGATAAAATATTTAAGGTGAGATGATGAAAAAAAGATATTTTCTTTTTCTTTTTATGGAGTGTATCTAACAATAATTATAACAACACAAAATAATATATTATAATTAATAACCATGGTAAGCAGGACTGGGCTTCATGCCAGCACAATAAAACATAACTTCAAAGATGAAAATCAGGTAAAGAATGATACGTAATGATACTATACGAATTATGCACCTGTAAATATTTTGAATTATTTTCAATAAAATTTAGAAACAAAACACTTGTCTGAACACGCTTATCTAATATTCAATAATAGAGTATTGTATTATAAACACACCAAAATTATATGATACAACAATAAAAATATGAATACATTTATAAATACTTCCCCATGTACCTGTATATTATTGAGTATGAAATATACAGTATGTTAATTAATTGGAACGTCAGTAGTTATTACTCATAATATAATGCAGATATTGAAGTTCTGTGTTTTTTAACATAATATGTGACTTAAAGCCCATCTTTTACCACGGTTAAAAAAATCAAAAATTCAAAATCGACAAAAAAAAATTTTTTTAAAAATAGCCACTTTGTAGAAATATTTATAAGTTACTATGAGAAAAAAAAATTTTGAAATCTGTTGATTTTTGAATGAATGAGAGCATTTTTTATTTTCAAAAACACGGCAAATTGTAAAATTAGGAGTAATAACTACTGACTTTCCAATTAATTAACATACTGTATATTACAGGCCTATCCTGCCAAAAAATATAACTGATTTTATAAATAATATAAAATTCTAATTTGGTAGCTTAAAATATAATGTGTTAATTAATTTAGTCAAATTCTTATATCGTTATAAATTTCTTATCACTCTATTCAAAATGTAAACGATGAATACCATTATTAATACAACAATATGTATATTATGATTAATTTATTTAACATTTTTATTCTGTTCATTTAAATGACATTTTTTTAAACGAATTAATTATATAACCGATTGTTATTTGTTTAATCTTATTGTCATTATTCATTACTTAACAATCAAATCATTTATTTTAGTAGTTATGTTAGGAGTTACAGGAATAGTTATTATTTTTAACAAAACAGTAATTTTGATCTATTTCAAAATCAAGAACTTTCACTATCTGAAATGAATTATTAATTCATAACATAAAATATTGAAACCAAAATAATAAACTAAGTATAGAGTTATTTAAATAATTCAAAATAATTTAAAAATATTAATAATAATTCTAGAAAGAAAATATTAAAATGTATTTTGCAATTGTTTACTTCAAGTATTGGAGGACACTGGATCATTATCAAATTTAAGTAGATATACGTTTTCTCCATTCTAATTAAATATTCCACCGTATTATCTAACAAAAAAATCAATAATTCAATACCTATAAAGTATAATAATACTGTTGTCTGTAAACTATTCATTAATGTATCTAAATTGCCTATACAGAATGCCGATTTTTTATAATTTATACGTCTTGTATGTAAAATAATATTTAGATGTTTGTGTAATAAATAACTTCCAATCATCCAATTTACCTAACGCTAATTTTAAATAAACCATTAGGATGTGTATATATGAAACATAAAAATAATACTAAAACATTCGTCTCCAAAAATATCTTATCAATAAGATTATAATTTTATTAAAATGGCTATCACTATTTATTAATACTAACTATACTAATACATTTTTCTTTTTAAATAATATTACAATTTATGGATTACTTGAGTTTTATTGTGTTTCTTAAAACGCATTGAATTTTTTGAAATTCAGAAAAATCATTCTATTGATATTAACGGAGTTTTATGCAATCAAGCGCCAATTGTGCTCAAGCCTCTGGCCTCGTTGTACAATCCGTATCCATACGGATGTTCAGTGTTGTGCAATCATCCCTTGGATAGCGAAATTAAAGACCTCGTCAAAAAAGCTAAAGATGCTTTGGTAGGTATACATATATGTATTTTTAACCGTAATATTTATAAATACATTTAAATTTATTTATTTAATTTTTGTTTTAAGGCCATGGACCCAAAATCTCCACATCGATATCCTGACGTGGATGAGATAAATATTATTGTGCCAGAAGAGTTATTTAGAAAGTATACGGAGACAGATTCCAGAGCAACCAGTCCTATACCAATAGCCATAGAAAAAAAGGCATTAGTTGAAGAAATGACAGATAAATCTCGACTTGTATTAGATTTGAATCGAAGTAGAAGTCAACAGTCATCGATTAAATTTTCAGTTAGTTCAACACTCACATATGACATATTACAAAGGCGTACACACATGTTCACAATGGGGGAGTAACATAGGTGGATTTACGGGGGAGGAGTATCCTAGAGGTCTGGACTCTCCCCCAGACGCCAATTTTATCTTATATATATTACATATATTATATACATTTAGTTTTAATTCAATTTTATCATAATGACAATGATCGACGGACGATGGCTGTATATTATATGGATTGTATTCCATGTCTCCGTGACTACAATTTGAAGCATACCATGCTTAGAAATACATATAATTTTTAAGAACCCCTCCCCCCCCTCAAGAAAATGTTGAAAATCCGCCACTGGGGAGTTATATTTAAAAACTATACATATACTACTAAAATTTTTTCTATCATAGAACAATATCTAATTTTCTAGGTTTTTTTCCAACTTATATTGCACCAACATGGTTAATCCATTCAATCTGTCCTAAAAAAATTTAATTTTGGAAAATTATACAGAAATATAATTATAAATTCTAGAACTTTACGTAATAGAAATTTAAACATCAAATAACAGCTGTCCAAATCCAGTAGCTTTAAATGTGAAAAATATTAATATTGTCATAAAAGTTGTTGGCACCGCCGTACGGGCGTATAGGATATTATCATCACTTCCCTGAAGTGCTAAATTACTATTTAATAGTCTAAACTAAAATGCGTTGATTATATTTAATAGAATTTCGAATACCCGTACATCCATTATAAATATTGTTTATCGAAATTCATTGCCAGTCATTGGTAACGATCACACTACAATTCATTTATCTTTAATTTTTAACACTTTATTTTTATCCTTTTTTATTAATACATAATGAAGATAAATTATTTACAATTTTTAAATTTTAACCAATTTTATATCAGATACAACTTATAAACGAAAACCTACCTGGAGGGCCAAACACCCAAACCAATCCCCTTCCGGTGTGTGTACGCCACTGATATTATCATACATAAAAAAAATATTTTACGCATTGTAAAAATAAAATTCATTTCAAGTGCATCCTGACAGTTTGAAACTATAAAATTCAATATAAAACTTAAATATTATTGTTTATTTTTAATTTAAATAATTTAGGGTGTCGTAGGCCAAGATTTTTGTGATGCGTTGTCGTTATGCCATGGGTCGGTACTTCATGTACCGGAATTTTCTCGTCCAAATTACACAACTCCTATTTCTAGACGAAAAATGGAAACCAAAAAAGAAACTTTCAAAAGACGTCCTAAACATAGAATTAACATTACAGAAAAACAAGCTGATAATATTGCCGATAATTTGGTATTATAATAAAAATAATCATCATTATTATAATATAGAATATTCAAATCGATATTGCTTACAAAGTTAAAAGCCTATTAACATTTTTAGCGTCATTTAGACCTACCAGGTTCTTATGAAGTGCAAAAAGATGAAGGATCAAAAGAAGTTACTTGGAGAAGAGGAAAACCCATAAAACCAGCAAAAAAGAATAAAAAGAAATTGGAAAAAAAGAAATCTACACAACAGAGTAAAGAATTTAAAGGTCCCCAAGAACCGTTAGAAACTCAAGTAATTAATTTGTAGCTATATACTTGCTACAGAATTTTACATTTCTCCTATTCAATAGGTGTCTACTATGAATCCAAATTCATTGAGTGGTAGCATGATAGGAGAAAATTATCCTCAAGATATCGAAGAACCGACCGATAAAGAACCAATGGCTAAATCATTTATAGAATTGGATATTTTAAAAGAACTCCAGAGAGAATTGCACTTACTTGATGTTGAAAATGAATTTGATGTGAAGGTTATATAATATTTAATTTAAAAATGATTTGTGTTGATTTACATAAAATTATTTTATTATTTTATTAACATCAAACATACATACATAACACCAAAAAATAATAATAATATATATATAATATTTTTATACCTACGTCCTACACCCTTTAAGCATGCATGTGGTAGGAGTAGGGAGTCTTATTTTACTAATCTACTAATAATAATAACTTAATAATTCTTAAAAAAAATATATTATTCATTTATATAGTACTTATATACAAAATTACTTATTTAACTATTTAATATTGAACAATGAATTTGAAAAAACCTATACAAAACCGACTGTGAAATTAGTTTTGAATTACTTTGAAATTTGAATCATAATAAACACTATTGTCTATTTTAGGTACTTATTAACCAAACGATGAAGCAATTTAAAAATAAATCAGTACACATTTATGACTCATATATTTTTATAAATCATTTTTTTATTGTTTGAAATGTGATAAGAATTCTAATAGATTCTAGTTAAATTATATATTTAATTAAAATTTGTAAAATCTGGGTTAATAAATATTATTAAAAAATATTATCTATAAAATATATCTAATATCTATAAATAAAATAATAATACAGATACTTTTCCGAATAGAAACACATGGCATTACAAGAAGCCTATAAAATGAAACCAATATTAATGAATCAAGAAGTAAACAACGAATTGATGGCTCTTAAATGTAAACTAGGGGTGACTACGGAAGTGATTTTACCAGGTTTGCCAAGAACTTTTTCTAGGAAGAATATAAGATTCGAATTACCATTAGACAGGAAAAGTTTGAAAGGTGAGCAACTTTTGAATCCAATTAAAATATTTATATTTATTGTATGTATCAATGATTTGGCCGTTTTCATATCAGATATGACACCATTAGACTATTTGAGTAGTAATACGAGTATAATCGGAAGCTGTCAAGTCATATACTCTAGAGTTTTCGAAAAGTATACGGATTTGGAGACAAGAACAATTCCCGAAAATGTAAATCTTCATAAAAAAATAATAAACTTACTGATGTTCTAATAAATGCGATACTTTTTCTAGAAACTCCTAACTGCATTAGGTGAAGTGATGGGTAGACCATTTTCTAGTCAAGAAGCAACAGACTTTCAACTATTGATTGGATGGTCAACTAATCAACACTTAACATTTAGACAATGGTGTGGTTTGTGTGGCGCTGCAGAACGCCTCATAGGTACGTGTATTATTTCTCTATGGTATTTATTATTTACAATTATTCTTTGTTTAGCCGGCTCCCACCTTACATTTGAGAAACACTTATACCACTTAAATATAGGACTGACATCATTTTATAGATGCCTAAATAATAAATTATAAGTGATAACTGATAACTAAAAGATTCAGATAGTTCAAAGAAACTAATGATATGATACTTTAATTAAATCATTTCGTCATTAATTATTTAGTTAATAAAATCATTTTACAGGGCATCGTTTTGTTCCACAACCATTAAGTAAAGAACAAGATCCTTGTAACGAAGTAGAAAACGCGGATTTCGCATTATTAGACAGGTGGCTTCAAGATTTACCATCAAATAATATACTATATAAATTATTGACTCTTATCAAAAACATTTAAGTATTTTAATTTAATTTTTTTTTTAACGAAGAAATGTTTTAAAATTTTAAATAATTAGCAGGGTTAAGAATTGTCAATTGTATTTATCTTTTTAAATTAACAAGCATAGATATTTAAAATAAGTATGTAATGGATGATAACAGTCAGTTTACTTACATTCATGTTCTTTGAGAAGTATCCTTTTAAACATTCGTTATAATACGAGTAAATTGAAAGTTGATAATCTTTTAAGTTTTACAGCATTTAATACAATTTTTGTTGAAATTGATTTCATTCAATTTTTACTCTTGGAATTATTATCGAATGCATAGTACAAATTAATAATTTAGAAGTTTATAATGACCCAAATATTAGTATACCTTTATCAATAATTTAATAAACTGAATTAGACACAAATTTTAGATCAAGACCTAACCATTTTTTATGTGTGATTGTATAATTGTGTTTAACATACTCATTTTGTCATAGGTCAATTTTTGAAACTTTCTATAATAAGTAATAATAAAAATTTTAACAATATAACGTAGACATTTATTTATTAAAAATAATACTGTCTTTTATTTGTACTCTTGCAATTATAACAATATTTTATTTCATGCTCTTATAAAGTGCAATAATAAATGCAATTAATTATGCTCAAGCAAATACTTGAAACAAAAAGTATTATATGTTTAGATTCTGAATGATCAATGTATTGATTTTACAATGTATGTTTTTTTTTGTGACTGTCGTCACTTCTTGGAGCAGTAAAAATGCTTCGATTTCCTTATACAGCTTTTTAAATGAAAGAAAAGTGAATTTATATGGTACCTACTTGGGCGAGTCAAAAATAAAACATTTTCAATACTTTTCAAAAAAATCTAGAAAAACCATTTACGCAAAACCACGTTTTGACAAAATACATTATTTTTTAAATGCTCTAACTGAAAAACGAAAAATCTCAAGGTACTTGAATAATAGGTACCTATTTATAAATAATTTAAATTTTTGATTTACCAAATTTTTGGAAAATCGATAAAAAAAATTTGGCAGTCTAAAAAATCTTGAAAATTTAATATAAGGTTTGTTATAAGTTATACTCTTATCGCAATTACAAAAAATTTAAAATCGTTTTACACATTTTTTTTCATAAGTCAGTAAAGTTAAAGTTTATACTTAGAGTTCAAAATTTTAACATAAAATAACGATTTATCCCTAAACGATTTTGAATATTTATTATTATCCAAAAAGTATAAGTTACAGAAACTTGAAAGTTTTACTGATTGTTTAAATCGGCATTTTCTTTAAGTAATTTTTTAGCTAAATATTTTATTAATTTTTAAGCTATTTGTAGACGTTTAAAATATTTATATCTTTAAATTTTTTTTTTATGATTGTTGATAAAAAAAATTTAGCCGGGTCAAAATAATTGAAAATTTAATAGAGGATTCCATAGAATTTGTTCTTATGTGGATTTAAAAATCCATTATAATTACCTATCCTATGAACGAGGTCCACTCCACCCCCTACTGTGTTGCAGAACGAGTCCCCATCCGGTTCTTTTTAAATTTATTGATAATTTATAAGACTTAAGATTTTTATTTTTACTTTAATTAAAGTAAAAAAATTGTAAATAAGAGAATTAAATTTAACTTTGGAGTTTTCAACAATCCAGCATTATGTTTGTTATATTAAATTTGATTGACTATAAAGTAAACTTGATTTTTATGAAAAATGTCTGATATTATATATTTTAAAGGTGTAAAAATTAGAATTTTTATGGAACATCAAATACATTGTATAATATTATATTATGACGTCCATGCTTAATGCTATAAATAACAAAATTTGATTATTGAAAAATTTCTAAAAATCATAAAATAAAGGTGTCAAATTGTCTAATAATTATTAAAAATTTAGCCAAAAATTAACCGCAGCACTTAATATTATCTTGGGAATTAGCCATCTTGGATAAATAGTATGATTAAACTTCCTATAACATATAAATTATACAATAAGTAACTGGCCAACAATCATAGAAATTAAATACAAAGGATTTGCTATAGAAGCTAAAATTGTATTTATATCAAAATCAAAAGAACTTGGACAACATGATTACTTAGTAAAGACGTATTCATAACGTATCGCCTATTGTTTGAAATATGTATATATTTATGTGAATAATATAAGTATTTTTACATTGTATACTTGATCATTTAAAAACTTATTGAAGTCTTAACTCTTAACAAAATGAATATTTTATGTAGTCTGTACCATTGTGACAAACACTGCACGTAGATTATTATAGAATACACGTAATATTATTACACCATTTTTGTCTTCAAAATTATAAAACTGTGGTGCAAAATATGCTTAGGACTATCATGAAGCAGATTAATTGAGTACAAAAGAACTGAATATCACTAAATTATTTTATAATTCTCAAAGTCTTAGCTTCTCGTAAAATTTTAGTACTGACTACTGAGTTTCTTATATTTTAATAGTTTAATTTAATAATAGTATAACTGGTGTAATTACAATTATAATTAAGTATTAAAATATAAGACCTTAATACTTCAATATTAAAATTCTTAAAATTCTAAAACAACAGTTTATAGTATACATTTATTATTAATAAAAACAAAAAAAGAGAGATTTTTTCAATAACGATCGCATTGATCATTTTTGATTTTTTTTTTCTATGACCTTTTTGGTATAGACTTGACAATATTAAATGAAAAGTAATTCCCTGTGAACGACTTAAAGCTTAGCCCGGTGCTAAAAAATTAGAGGACACGTAAAATACTGTCAGAGTTTGATGTACAAACAAGTGGAAACAATGTTAAAATATTCAAATTTTTTATGCTTATCATAATTATATAATGCAATTCATAAATTATAGATTTCAGTAATAAATCAACTGAAAATAAAAAAAAATTCCAGCCCGGGGTATTTATTATTTTATTTTATTTTTTATATATATTATTTTTATGATGTCATTTGGCATCAAATACGGCGACCATGCATTAGTTGTTAATTAAATGCACTTTAAACCATACCTCAGAATTTAGATTGTTCATGAACGTCAAATTGCTTGGCAATTCTGAACATTGAGTCACAGATAACAGAATATCATTATAAATTCTGATGAAATAATTAAAACATTTTCTTAACTAAAAATACATTGTACATTTTTAAGTTTTAATGTTTGAATTAAACTATAACCATTACTCACTGACAATCACTAAGTATTTATATTCAACTCAAACTATGCCTAATACTTACTATAACTATAATCGATAATAACCATTAACTAAATACTTAGTACTATACTACGTTTCATCAAATTTAACATGCCACTATGACAGTGTACAAACATTATAACACCATCATAGCAATAAACAAACATACATAGCAATAAAAAAAAAAAACATAACGAGGTAAATATGAAAAAATCGACAGCACAGAGTATGAGAAACACAAATAAAATATGTAAGATTTTATTATAATAAAATTCTCAAAATGCTATTGATCGCTAAAAAAATGAACCCGTTTTTAAAATGATCATAAGCCACCAACTTGTATACTATATGTATGGCACGAGAAAGAAACATAACAACAAAAAAATGTTATTTAACTAAAATAATTTTATTTCAACATTTTCAACACATCCGAAGTTAAAATAAACACTCCTTTTTCTATACTGAAAAAATTTGAGATACATGTAAATCCATATAATTTTAATTCGTAGTACCTACATTTATATTATAATATTATAAAATATTACCGTACTTCCTAACCAACAATAGCTAAAAAATTAAAAATCTATGCAATTTATTTACTTATAATTTTTATTATATATATATATATATATATTATTTACTTAAAAATAATTATGTTTACCAGTTTATTATTATTACCATATAAATAAACAGGATCACGTGATTACAAAATATTATCACGCCACCACTGATAATAAATAAAACCTGCACTTACATGCGATTCCAATAATAATTATATATGTACATTAATATCTAATAAATTGTTTTTGTTTTGAAGCCTAAATATTAAAGTAAAAGTACCTATATATAATATATTTTTATAAAATATGCTACTCATATACTTTAAATATAAGGGTATGTACGTAAGTATTTCAACAAAGCTGAACAACCCATTGCGTAAGTAATAAGACATAAAGGTAACAACATCTAATTATAATAATATGTAGCTTAATTTAATTCTTAATATACTAATTATTTACATAGATACATCAGTGGCGGCTTGAATTTTTTTTGTTTGAATCACATGTAAAATGTTTACACCACCCACCCAAAAATATTGGATAATTATGTGAGTTTATTACCTTCTTTAACCACGGGATACCCACCAATTCATTTTTTTGTGAATCACATGCTTCAAGTACACCTCCTTCAAGCCGCCACTAGGTACTATATATATATATATATACATGCCTAATGTATAGTTATTACTTATCACTAGTTGTACTATACCTAGTTTAATTTTAATATTCGTACAATATAATATTCATCACAATTACCTATATTAACTTCATGTCACTTAAATATGAAGACACCTAGAGAGTCGCAATAAAAAAAGAACCGGATGGGCCTCACTCTGTTGTACAGTAGGGGGTGGAGTGGACCTCGTTCATAGGATAGGTCGTTACAATGGATTTATTAAATTTGAATGCAATGATAGATATCATTGTATACAAATAACGATTCTGAACAGAGATGATATGTTGGTCTAGAATAGATATATTATGTTATATTTTAATCGAAATATTATGTCAATATTTGCTTTTCAAACGCTTATAAAAAATAATTGTGCTTATGGATTTGAAAAATTTTGAAATGAGAGTAACAACAACTTCAGTGGGATTTTCTTTTACATTTTCAAGCATTTCGTACCAGTCAAATTGTTTATCAACAATTATAAAAAAAAAAATTAAAAAAATCGAATATTTAAAAAGCCTATCAGTTGCTAGGAAATCAGTATAATACTTAATAAAAAAAAAATGACTTAAAGAAAATTTCAATTCCAAACAACTGGTAAAAGTTTCAAGTTTCTGTGACTTATACTGTTTGAATAATAACAAATATTTAAAATCATTTAAAAATAAATTGTTATTTTATGCAATTTCATAAAAATTTAAATTTCAAATGGTCGTAAAATTTTTTTGCTAAAGTCCGGTAGAATTTTTCTTATAGTTATTTAAACAAAAACGTATGAATAAGGTTGTGTTAAAATGTTGAACCTTAAGTATAAATAGAGAAAACTTAATGAATTCTTAACTATTTTTTTTTTTTATATTTTGATAAATTAAAACATTCCTAGCCTATGGCTATCTAAATCTATGGATATAACGGAAAATAACGATTTTGAACGTAGTTAATATGTTTGTCTAAAATGTGTATATAATAATATAGTATTTTATATTTAAATTGAATTATAATGCAATTTCCTAAAAATTTAAATTTCAAACAGTCATAAAATTTTTCTTTTAAGTTCAGTAGAAATTTTTTATATATTTTTGAAGATTAGTTTACGGACAAACTAGTGTTAAAATTTTGAACCTTAAGTACAAACAGAAAAGATTTTATGAATTTTTATCTACAAAATAATTTGCAAATTATCGTGATCCTGACACATTTTATACAAATTTGAGCTTTATGAGCTTATAAAAAAATTTGAGTGAAACGATCTCCGATATTTTTTAGTTACGATAAGTTAAGCTTATTATACACCTTTTATTAAATTTTCGTGAGTTTTCGGCCCACCAATTAAATTTTATAGATGTTTAAAAAAACAAATTTTACAAAAATCGAAAATTTAAATTGTCTATAAATAAGTCAAAATACTTTGAAAATATAACCACGTATAGAGAACGCCTATATAAAGATTTGGTGAAAATTTCAAGTTGTTGCGGTCTTTTGTTTTTGAGTTAGAGCATTTTAAAAAAAATGTATTTTGTAAAAACGTGATTTTGCTTAAAATTTCCCGTTTTTTTCATAATTTTTTTATTGTTTTTTTCGATTTTTCAAAAAGTATTAAAAGAATTGGATTTTTAACTCGCCCTAATACCATCTACATTCACTTTCCTTTCAGAAAAGTTGCTGTTTAAGCAAATCGAAGCATTTTTACTGCCAAAAAAGATGTCGTCAGACACAAAAATAAAAAAAAAACACATCATTGTAAAATCAATTCAGGATCTAAAAACTGTTTATAGCTATGTAACAAGTTATAAGTATAAATAAAATAGGAAAAGATGTACATGTGATTACTAATTAATTAGGTACATAAATACGAATAGTTTAAAAAATTAAATAATAACAATAAGACATAAGCAGATTTTAACTAATGAGGTCGTGGGGACGACCGCATTTTAGTCGTCGTTGGAGTGGTGGATGCATATAAAGATTGTAGTGAAGCGAACATGTTGAGTTGAGTAATGAATTGTAAAAATGGTTTGATATGGTTCGTATGTGATCTACGACTTTAACAATTTGGAAGTCTTTTTGGATATTTTCATTTCAAATGAACCACGGAGCATTTTTAATTATTCTTAGCACTTTATTTTGGAATACTTAGAATTTTTTTTAATGTCTAGCAAATAACTTGCAAATTATCGCGATTTTGACATACTTCATACAAATTTGGACTTTATGAGCTTATAAAAAATATAAGTATGGAACGAATTTTAATTTATTTTAGTTGCAATAATTAAAACTTATATTGAACCTTGCATTAAATTGTCAAGTGTTTTGAACCAACCAAATTTTTTTTATTGATATTTCAAAAAAAAAACAGAAAAATCGAAGATTTAAATTCTCTATGAATAGGAGTTAAAGCAAATTCCAAAAATTGAAATAATTTGTCAGTCTACAATATTATATATCATATTTTATATGTAATATTAGGGATGTCAATATTCACTGTTCAAACGCTCAGTCATGGCTAATGGCTATTACGACATAATATGCATGACAAAATAGATTAGGTACCTAGTCTATTTTGTCATTATAAGATGAATTATTCAAACATGGGTAAGTATTGGATTTATAAATTAAAAAATGTATAGATTATAAAACCTATTATTTATTATATATTTAAGTATTTAGTACTTATATATTATTTAACTTTTTACCATAAAAATTCTACAAAATTACCCTCTTTAGACAATGATTATATGCACAATGAGTAGGCATTTTAGTAAATAAACAAAGTTAATAAATTATAACATAACTTTATAATTCATGTGTGAGATTATGTAAAATTATTTAATATTTTAAGTATTCACAAAAGTCACAGCCTAATAACCTTTAACCTACAATTTCTTTTGCAAGATATATAGGTGTAATCTGTGCCTAGCCCTAGCCCCCTAGGGCACAATAAGAATACATAATTATGGAAGAAAGTATAAATACGTAACACGAAACGCATGATGGAAGACGAACACGGACGTTTTGGCGCTGAACCGGTTTGGCATCGACTTTTTGGCACTACACAACTTTAAACAAATTATGTACTGTATATATAAAGCAACAAACCATCATTTAAGTGTTCAAATGGTAGTTACAAATTCTACTATATGGTGATAAATTGTCTCCGGAAAATACAATCGGACTAGACGTTTATTATGAGCAATTGGTTACCGGGATAAGTCCGCCAAAGAAAAAAAAATTATAGACTCCGATAAAAGAATTTTGAATATAGTTGCGAGTTACAACCAAACAAATATATTATTATTCTTAAGAGGCCTTCCCAATGTTTTTTTTTAAATAACTGTGATTTTGTGTGTATTCTATATTTAAATTATACGATTTATATTGTTATTGATTATTGTTATTGTTATTGTTATTGTTATTGATACTACAAAATACATTTTTTTTTATAAATATGAATACATTTACTTATATATTTTTTCTTTTTATAGTTTTTAACCTTTAAATAAAGTTATATTATTATAGTTAATAAGATATATTCATATACAATAAAGTAATTTTCATTTATTTATGTTTTATTAAATATATTTCATACTTATAGTGATTTGACAATGCACAATTTGTTTAAAGTTGCAGTGTAGCACCAAAATGGCAGCGCCCAAACGGCCATGCTAAAGGTTCTCACACACTGCGATACGGTATCGGTACGGTACACTATTTTTACATATATTGATTACCGCAGCAGTGTGTGAAAACCTTAATACGTCCTAGACCGGATGGAAGAAGCTACCCAGTGCCCAGTGGTAATACTATTGTTGTTTAAAACTTACAAATTGAATTTACAAAAATGAGGCTATCATTTTGATAGTTTCGTATCACAGTCTCACTGTCTCAGTCGCAATAACTCAAATCAGAAGTGAGATTAGAAAAAAATTTAAGCGATCCAAATTAATTAATATTCAAATACATTTAACTACTTGAAACTTTTACATTCTAAAGAAGCTTAAGAATTTAATTTAATTATTGCAGACTTTTGTTAACGTAACTCGAATTGTCTCATTATTATTCACATACTCATTTATTATTTTAGTAAATACTACAATTGATGTTAGATACATTTTATGAAGTTATACTAGAAAAGAAGAATAAGGTTTTTCTAAATTAAAAAGATTTTTATTATTTAAAAATATTTAACTTTTAATTATCATTAAATATATTTACCTAAATACCTACTTATGTAATCACAGATTATGGACTAATAGTCAATAAAGTTTATTAAATAAATAATATTACACTTGTGTTTAATTAACAAAAATTAGAAAATTATTTTTTCTTGGTCAATATTGAACCAATTGAGATTGTATATAACTTAGTATAATTTAGACTAATCTATAAATGATTAAAGTATAAACAATAATGGGAAATCTTAATCACTGAATCGAACAGTATACATTTATTATGTTGTATCTGTATGAACGATAAAATAAATATTTCGAACTCATATATATATTACTATAAAATAGTAGGTAACCACTTTTTGGAACACGTTAGTTGTATTGATACATTGTATTTAACGTAGTGTTAGACAATCAGATGTATTTTCAAGAATTATAGAAACTGCTCGGATGTCGTTAAAAATAACCCTCATTTATACCGGGCACCTGCATATATACATTTTACAGGATTTACCGTGAAAGTACTTTAGTTTCAATTTTTAAACCAAAGTATATTCAAACAAAATATTGTAATCTTTTGATTCGTTTAAATTGTTATATTAAATTGTAATCAATATTTGTTATTAAAAACGAATTTATAAAAAATTATCTTATGTATACGGTTTAGTGTTGGCTTATTAATCATAAGAATAAGACAATTACTGAATTACCAATATACTACAATAGGGAATATATCTATATAGAAACCAAAATACAAAAAAAAACTGTGTATATTATCCTGATAATAATAATTTTGAGTGCAATTGGAACATATTAAAAATATATTATTTTTGGGAATTTATAATTTAAAAATGTACATCCTTTACTCTTTATAATAGTCAATTGTAAATATACTTGAGCTCGATAAATTATACCTACAATAATACAATAAACATTACATCCAATAGAATGAATACATTTTTAATAATGATAAACCTATATGTATATAGTAAATATTCCTGAACATAATATAGTATATACTTTGTTCTATCATATTATGTACTTGTATAATAAATTGGTTATTTGCCTTTCAATAGTATCAATCGACAACATATACTAATTTATTACAATCATCATCATTATTTTACAAAGGAATTCTGAAGATAAAATTAAAAACAACGTTATTTTCGTTTACACATACGTTTGTCCTAAAGTCATCAAGTCTAACAAAATATCGACATTCACTACACCTAATATTTTAAATATACACATACATAATAACATAAGTAGATAATTTGACGTTCATTTGTTTCGTTAATAAGAAGTCTGAAAAACTTTATTATGATAAATATTTGGTATACTGATGATAATATAATAATTATACACCGATGTTAATATATTATGGGTATCTTAAACTATAATGGCTAAACAATTATCTAATATTTGAATAACATATTGTATTATACTATCACTGCGATTATTTTATGTGAAAGACATATTATTAATTATTACTGAAAAACTTGACAGAGTTATTTACTTAAATCTAAAACTATTAATTTTATCACTAAAAAATTATTATTGTAATAAAAAAACATAGATATTGAGTATACAAACAAAAGTACAATTATTGTGTAAATATGCATACGTCACCTATGTTTTACCGTTTAAATTTCCTGTCTAGAGAATGTAAAAAAGTACAGTTGATACAGTACAATCCACCCGCAAAGGCGTTTTTTTTTTTCCAAAGACCAGAGATTATAGGTTTCTAGTGTTTCTACTATACAACTATACAAGTACAATAATATAGAACTATTCAACTGTACCTATAATACCTATACGTATTAGCCACAGAATATACTAAATTAGCATTAATTTAGCATTTTATAATTAGCTAAATTAGCATTATATTTAATCAATGGTATTAGTAAGACAGGGATAATATCAATCTATATCAGAGTAATAATCAATAATATTATGTAGGTATTATTATTTGTTACATTCGTCAGAGCCTAAAGCCCTAAAATAGTGTGAACTACGACAATAGGACAAATAGGCTACGATCTTTGATCTAAAATTTAGTGTGTAGCACGAAAAAATACGGATTTTAAGGCCTGGTACCGATGATTTGTACGGAATTTGTTGATCTCGAGTCCACGGGCACGTGAAATCAAACCATACACGTTTAGGGGAGCTTTTCAACCATCATATTTCCAAAATGCGAAAAATATACATTATTATACGAAACGCAAACCTTCATATGCGGGGGCTAATATAATATTTTGGGGGGCTTTGTCCCCCCCCTAACCCCCTCGATTTACGCCTGCGACACGAATATAACAGGACGTAGATATTGCGGTAGATTATTTTTATGTGTGCGCTAGTTCCCCTAAACCGTTGATCCTATAGCTTGGAAAACAATTGGCCACTGTTGGTGCCCACAGGCCACAGCGAACGCGTGAATCAATAATAATGTTTAACATAAAAACGTACGCAACCGACGATAACAATAATATTAATTACAATTAACAATAATACGTAAGCGGCGGCGGGCGGATCGTACAACCGATGTT
This sequence comes from Chaitophorus viminalis, assembly GCA_025469195.1. NCBI lineage: Eukaryota > Metazoa > Arthropoda > Insecta > Hemiptera > Aphididae > Chaitophorus > Chaitophorus viminalis. The sequence goes on from JAIPRK010000224.1 coordinate 191,514, forward strand.
TCGGTCGGAACGACCGGTACCCGCTTAGCGCGGCGACAAAACTTCACCCGCGCGCACGATGACGGTAATCAGCATTGCAGCAGCAGCAGCAGCAGCTCTCCTCATAATATGGACGTGCACGTCTCATTCATGGTATTTCATACCGCAACACCGAGCGTGCGTACGTACGGCCGGTACCGCGGTGGGGAGTTGTGGGTGATCGCGAGGGGAGAAGCGCAGTGTAAGCGCACCGACCGAGTGACGTCGCGGCCGCACGATCAGGACAGTAATAGTCGCAGTAGGTAAAGTATTATCAGGGTTTATCGTGCGTCGTTCTCGTTCGTAAACATTATTATTATTATTATTTTATTTCCATCCTCGACCGACTATACATCGACGACGCGTCACCGTGGACATTCCACTCATTCCGATACAATCGGGTCCCGTCGCCGCTATCGCGCTCGACTTACAGTTTTGCCATATTACCGTTTTCGCGTGTCCCAGACCGACGCGAAATACCACTATAATACAGCGCACGTATAGTAATACATAATAATATCGTATTGTACTCTTGTAGGCACCACCCATCTTTCGTGTGTACAGCTTATACACGACGTATATATATATATATATTTATTTCCGTGTGTGTGTGTCTACGTCTGTCTACGATTATTCGTGCGCGTTCCGTGTGTGAATGATCGCGTGAAACGTTCGCGTACGCTGTCGTAGTCTGGTAGTCGTCGTCATCAATCGCTGCGGTGTTGGTTGTCTATATATGTGCGATTTTTTATAATTAATAATAATCCATTATTGTTATTCATTTACGCACCTTAGAGCATGAGGTAATAACGTCGGACTTTTCGAACGCATAATAATTAAACTAGTTCGTCTTGACTTCCGTTACCCAAACCAACGTGTGGATTTTGCGTTTGTAATTTTTTCATTTTTTTCCCCATTCCATTCGACGGCATTATGTCGTTATTTACGTTGCGCATTCGATAACGATATCGTTTTTACGTCACTAGTGATTTTGCATATACGTGAACGTGGACTGATATAGCCGTGAGCGACGAACAGAGATAGATAGTATAGAATTACAATTTACAAAAAACCAACTGATATCCGCTACACACGACCATGGCTGAGGCCGACGTATTCGACATAGAGCTACAACACAATGGACAAAAAAATAACAGCGATTCGGATGAAGAACCACTGGAAATCGAAGAGGTAACAGTTTTGATTGTTCAATATCAGTCTTGTGTAATCGCTCGATTAACTGCTAATTTCAAAGTATGTCCTCCAGTCTTGCATTTATATTTTCGCCTGAAAACATCTTGTTAACTCGATTACTTTTACTTTATTTCTTATTTGATAAAATACTGGACACTTGAGTCTTTTTAGTTTCCCACTTGTGGATTTGCCAAAAAACTCCTAGGGTATTACATAAGTACAATCCTTTATGAATGCCAAAATAATAATTTAATCAACTTCTACGTGATATACTTCTCATTTCATCCTCCCTCTTGTATAACCATATGATTCATTTTGACCCAATACATGCGTTTTATATGCGCTGTTCATGATAACCAGCATTGATTAATTTTAATACAATTAAGTACTTGTTTATAATTTAGGTATACAATGTATAGATAGTATCATAATATTGCAAAATATATTATACTTAAGTAAACAATAATTGTTGAACCGAGTTGGGTACCAATATTTAATCATGATCATGAATTAGATGATGTTGATTCATTAATAGACGAGATCTCTAATCATAATCAATCATTAATTATTTTACTTTCATATCATTATATTGAAGTTAATGAAGAATTTGCTATTGATTCACCTATAAAATTTTTCATGTACCTGTTTGAAATTACCTATTAAATTAATTATTATTAATTATTTACAAATATCAATTTCTTTATTTCTATCACTGAAACGGCATTAATTTGATACAGTTATGTTTTTATAAAATAATATTTTTAAATATATGTATTAAAATGTTAATCAATTGTACCTACTCAATTATATTACATTATTTGAGAAAAAAAAAATTGAAAAAAACTTTGTATATCACTGATCACCTAAACTAATTTAGTGTATCATCTAATATTCTAATATTTTAGTAGTCTTTCATATGTCAATAATTTTATTTAGTTTACTTATACAATTCACTCTGTACCTATTACACCTATATACACCTAGTTAATTCAGTAAAATCATTATTCAATAAGAAAGTGGTATTATACTGACATTAAATCAAACACATATGTATTTGTTTCTTAACAAATGTGTATTTTTTCTAGAAGTTGCTCTTGAAACCTTTTAAATAACTATAAGATCATAAAAGTAAAGTAAAAGTTTCTTAGAAATGTATTTATTTTATTAAAACACTGAGATCTTTATTTTATCGTCTGCAAATAATTTTGTATTGATAGCAGTACCTATGTATGAAAAGTATTACATTTTTTATAAAAGTATTACTGATATGACAATTATTAAAATTATAGCAACTAGTGATGTATTAAATTAATTAATAGTTTTACAAACCTTTTAAATATGTATACATTTTTGATATTTCTGCCATATCTTACAAAATACATTTAAGTATAAAATCATGGACCTAAAATAAAGTTTTAGTAGAACCCTTATGTTCTAATGATTATACTTATAAGTTATATTTAACTTACTAAACCTACTGGTCTTACTTCTTATTATTACTTGAAATTACTAATTAGATGTAGATTGTATTAAAACTATCTGCACATTAACCTAAAACAAAATAAGTATTTGGCTCCTAAACAATATTTAAATAAATTACATTCATTTTATATTATTTTCAATTATTGAAATATTGTTAAGAATCTCACTTAGATGTCTTAACCTTGAATATAATTTAAATTTCAATAATTTTATTTTAAAATTAACCGAATGTTTTTTTACCAAGTATTTACTACCAATTAATCGACACTTTTGATTTATTAGTTAAGTTTAAGTCATTGTTAAGTTTATCAATTGTTCAATTTCATACCTAAACGGCAAAACCACCAAAACCTAATACAAATAGCTTATATAATTGATTAGTTGACTATTTTAAAAATGGTGTACTCCTTATTTAAAGTAAACAATTATTCAAATTTTTTGATTATTTCATACTTTCATACTTCTGACAATTGAACAGTCCTACTTATTATGGTTTAATATCGAGAGTTGAATATTTAGTTTTAAAATTGATCTATAGATAGAAATTTATTTTACTCTATATCTATAACAACTGTACCTGGCCTGATGGTTAATAATTCCTACCTAGTTTATTTCATAGCTATTACAATTTTTCTTATACATTGGCTAGGGAATAAATCATAACTTTATAAGATACTGATGATACAATACTGTCTTTTCGTAAAATATTCTTATATTATGTACCTGCAAAGCCTCGTATTTAAAAAAGAAAGATAAGATTGTTAAACAAAATTGAAAATATGCATCATATCTATTTTGCACTCATATAGTAATGTAGCATTTAGTATTTGAAAATGGATTAGGTTCAAATTATCACATCTTTTAAAATTAAAACCACTATCAATAACAATAATTATAACCTTGTTGACCTTGATTATTTATTCTTGCTATTCTTTTTAGTTATTACTTATTACTAATCAATTATTGTCATTACAATTTTTCTTAATTGTCATTATTAATGAATTATAATTTTAAATTCAATTTAATTAAATACAATATTTATATGTATTGAAATTAATACTGAATTGATTAATATGTATAATCTATAATTAAAATTAAATGATAATCTCAAAAACATCATATACCTACAGTTTTTAAACAATTTGTTTGGGTATTATTTTAGAACCTTGCTTTTAATAAATAATAATATAATAATAATTATATGTAGTACATTGTATAATTTAAACTCAAGTAATAAATGTTAAGGACTATTAAAAGTATACATAATAAAGTATTTTATTATTTTTAAAGGAATGATAAAAATAATAATTACACAATAATTGATCAAGGTATTCCTTTACAATTTTAAATATTTAATTTTGAAAATATCAGTAAAATTACATCTTATTATATTAAATATTATTTTTGTTTAATTCTTATTTAGTTACTTTAGATAGTACAATTTAAGTGATTTTAAACAATTACTTATGTATATCATTGATTATATTTTTATGTAATAAAATTATGTACCACTTATAGTATTATATAATATGTTCAATTTCCAACCATAAACTAACTACATTAAACTATAAGTGCAGATTAATTATTCTTTACCCAAAAAAATTGAATTGTGAAAATAAAACATTCACTTAGAATTTAAAATCATTAAATTAATATATTATATACAAATTATAAATATTCAAACAGTCAATTCCGCTTAATAGAGACACCAGTTAAAAAGGACAACTGATTAATAGAGACAATTCTTCAACAAATGTATACTTTTAGGGTAAACGTTCACTGCTTATTTGAGTCATTAATCCATATAATTGAGACATTTTTATTGAGTAGTAACTTACTGTAGATGAATATTTCAACAATTGTGACTGACTTGCGTAATCGATTATCAGATTAAATTTTAACTTATCATATGTTTAAACATTAAATGTAATAGTGTATTGAGTATTTTGGTGCATCAGTCATGTTTGTCACATGTAGTAACAATGTCTCGTTTATGTACAGATTTATTGCTAGCGCAAAAATTAGAAATTCTCGACCAAATTAAATTACAGCCACCATAATAGTATAAGGGTACTGAACAACATACAATTTGAACATCTAGATTCAAATGTGCTATGTTATGATCAAAACGAAAACGTTGATGTATGTATTCAATCCATACAAGATAAACATAATTCATATGAGGAACCAGATCCACCAATACAATTACGGGAGGCAAAAAAATGTTTGGAATTATTGAAATTACCTTTTTTTATTCAACAAGAAAATGAGGAAAGCCCTATAAGTACTTTGGATGCTTGTTCGAACTAGATTTGTGAACTATCAATAATAGATTTTTTAAATAAGATAATATACATAATCATAATATGTACTTTATATGTATGTAATTTTTAATAATAAAAATATTTAAAATATCAGTTTTTCAACAAATTTATATGTTCGTTTTTGTATTTCGGATTATTGGGACAAAATAACACGCAACCCAAGTGTCCCAATAAAGCGGAATCAACTGTATATGTTTCCAAGATAATTAATAAATAATAATTAATTATATAATTGTGAACTTTTTATAATATTTTTATTATTAATTTATATTTAATAAAATATTAAGGTACCTACTATTTTAGAATATTACTGAGAATATTACCTATATTAGATAGGTACCTAAGAATATTAAACATGTTTAATGTTTTGTTTTCTATAAAATCCTTTCCCAAAAATTGTAAATATCTTTACAAAATGTGTAATCTTTTGATTTCAATTAAGTATTAATATTTTTTGTATATTGAATGATGGAATGTCCAAATTTACCAGAGAAAAAAGGTAGTAGTGCCAAGGTGTACTGTCATCTGTTCAAACCACAAGTGACCTTTTTCGCTAGAGAAAAAATATATTTTTAGTATAATTCAATCAATTTTATACAATGCCTATTTTGCATTAAATGCTTAAATGCAATTACCATTTCACTCACAACAGCTTATAATTTAATCATTTTTAACTTTAAAAATGTACTTGTATGTATACATTGAATATTTCAAGGAATGATATGTCTCCACTCTCCAGAAATCTGTTATCTGATTATTGTAACCGATTATGATTAATGTACTTCAAATATTATATTAATTTTTTCATTTTTAAACTAATTTAATTACAATTTTACTTTAATAAAAGTAAAATTTGACCATAAGAGGTCAATTAAAATAATTTAGTTTAAATTTAGACTTATTTATTGGACATAATAAAACATAATATATTACCTATAACTATATTACTTTTATATTATTTTTGAACGGTAATCATATTTGACAGAAGTATTTAAATATAACTTAATTCATTCTGTTCTTATTTTTGAAAAATAATATAATAATCATTAATACTATACTAATATTTTTTATAGATTTTAATATATATAATGATTGAGATAGGATTTCATTTGACTGTTATTAATAGATCATTGTTTCTTCGAATTGTTTTGTGATTACTGCTGATGGTGATTAATAATTCTGTTTGAAGTATTTTATAATTATTATTTTAATACAAGTTAGAACATAAACCATTATTCTACGAATTTCCACTAAATTAAAAATTAATTTCTGGTATTATGTGAAATTAAAAAGAAAAGCTTAATTTCCAATGATTGCATATCCCTTATTATTATTGTTATGCTTGGTTGTATATAAAAACAAAATTAATTTATTGTTAAAATATATTTTTTTTAAATGAAATTTTAAATGTTTTGTTAATTTTTATTTTGTTTTTAGGAATGTTATGTGCAAGAACCAAATATTTATGAATATGATGAAAAGTAAGATTTTAAAGTACTATATGTTATTTTAATGGTCTAATAGTCATTGTTACTACAGCTTATATATACATATACATATTATACAGTTTATAATTGTTTTATAATAAATAAGTATTTAATAGTGTAATAAAATAATAATTAAATGTTATTAGGTGCAGTGATGTTGAAACATTAAAATTATCAGACAAAACAGTAAACCAGACCAAAGAAAAATTAGCTCCAGATTGCTTCAAAATATTGAAAGTATTAGGAAAAGGAGGTTATGGAAAAGTATTTCAGGTTCGAAAAAAGACTGGTAAAGATACTAATCGTGTCTTTGCCATGAAAGTCTTACGTAAGGCCACAATTGTGAGGAATTCCAAGGATATGGCTCATACCAAAGCAGAGCGCAATATTCTTGAGGCTGTTAAGGTTCAAGTTCAATTTTGTTTATAAAATATATATCTAATACATAATGATATATTTAAAAAATGCTAAATAAATTGAATGAAATTAACATGTTTGTTAATATTTTTAGCATCCATTTATTGTCAGTTTGTTCTATGCATTCCAAACAGATGGAAAACTATATCTTATTTTAGAGTACTTAAGTGGTGGTGAACTTTTCATGCATTTAGAACGTGAAGGAATATTTTTAGAAGATACAGCATGGTAATATATTATAATATATTATGTCAATACATTATTTTATAGATTATTTTATTACTGTGAAATCTTAACCCAAAATTTGAGTGTTAAAAGTGTTGTAGTTTTTTCTTATCTATTAGAGCATGTTTAATATTATATTTGATTGTATACGTGTTAATAGTGATCTATATTAATTATTCAACATGTTTGTAGTAAGTCACATATAGCTTGTTAGATTTCATCATCCGTACAAAAAATAGGTTACTCCATGACAGATTTACCTAATAAAGATATAACCTCAACCTTGACCTGCTTTTTATATGCTACATTTACTAGTACTGATTTTGTACAGATTTTTCCCAATAATTAATTTTTTGTTAATGTATGTATAACATATGTTATACATTTTACCTAATCATGCTTATTATTCTTATAAATAAATATTTTCCTAATTTTGTCCAGTGTAATATATTCTGACTGCCTGATTTATCATTGTTTAGCCGAAACTGCTGGGCGGATCAGGCTGAAATTTTGCATACAGTTAACTATAATGACACAAACATTCTCTAAGAAAGGATTTTTTAGATTAAGAGGGTAAAAATAAAAATAGATTTAGCCCTAACAACTGAAGGTTTAAATATGAAATTTGTTTGTAGTTTCATTTTATGATGTAGAACACTATTATATTACAATGTATCTTGATTAATTATTATCATTTTTAACGTGGTGTTATTTACATTCATAATTCATCTACCCATATTACTGACAAATTAAATTCCTGGTAACAAAAATTAATTATATATATTTAAATATAAAATAGGAGCATTTTTTAAATTGTTATACAGAATTTAATTAAATTTATTTAATCCTTTCTTTATATTTATTTAGGTTATATTATTTACAATTTAATTACAGTTTAAAATATATTAATTACAACATAGTCAATGTACATAGATATACATCTATGTTTAATTTGTTCTTATTGTAACTATACCTGTATTATAATTTTAATATTACAGTTTTTATCTGGCAGAAATCATAATTGCAATACAGCATTTACACAGTCAAGGCATAATTTACAGGTATTATAAAATCACTAATAATTTTAAAATATTTTTCTCTATTTAATATTAATTATTCTTTCTCTTTGCCCTTAACTTCTCTCTTAGCTTTTTGAAGTCAGCCACCCTTGTTCACCTCTTTACACAGTGCTGTCCTACCACCTGTTGCTGACATTAAAATTAGCTGCTCTCATATCATTCTAATTCTTCAATAGTTTTAAACATGTGTATAATAATTGAAGATAAATAATTATTATCTATGCTGTTTTAATGTTATAAGTGTAATAACAGATCCGTGATTTCTATTTGTAGGATATATTTGTACTGATTTTAATATAAAATTATTTGAACTATTTGAGTGTTACCAGTTATATTACATTATGTGGTTGTCTCCCTAAGTTTCTTGTTCATTAATAGAAAGTTTTTATTTGAAATTTAACAAATATTTTATGCAAATAGCTATGTTTATACAAGGGATAACAATCTCTTAAATAGTGTTAAACTTTATTATTTAAAAAATAATTTTCTTTTCTAAAATAATAATCTGAAGTTATGTAATAAATAATATATATTTAGTTGATTAGTTAAATTTGATAAACTTATATAACAATATATTTTCCTTAGGTTTTCTATCATTTATTTTGATAATGCTCATTCATGATAATTATGTAAAAAAAATATCTTGTGTACGACCAATTTTGCAATCTTTAAAACATGACCTAACAAGTTTTGGATTTTTCTGTATTTAGAGATTTGAAACCAGAAAATGTATTATTAGACCATGAGGGTCATTTGAAGTTAACTGATTTTGGTTTATGTAAAGAACATGTTCATGGAGGTAGTGTGACACACACATTTTGTGGTACTATCGAATACATGTAAGAGATTTAAAATAAATATATAATTTTTTCAAAAAGTATATTTAAATTTATAATTTAGGGCACCAGAAATTTTAACAAGAAGTGGTCATGGAAAACCAGTTGATTGGTGGTCACTTGGTGCTCTTATGTTTGACATGTTAACAGGAACTGTAAATAATCGTAATATTATATTAAAATTATATAAAATAATAATGTTCTTTATGTTTTCAGCCACCTTTTAGTGCAGATAATAGAAAAAAGACAATTGAAAAAATACTTAGAGGAAAACTTATTATGCCACCTTATGTTTCACAAGAAGCTAAAGATCTTATGAGAAAATTACTAAAAGTATGTTGTCACTAATATTATTACAAGTTCAAGCAATATGAACAATATTCTATCAAATTGATATATTAAAATAATGTTAATAATTATTGAATAAATTTGTATGTAGATATAGCTATGTTGAGCATATTTTATTATATTAAATTAAGAATTAAAATATTATTTGTCAATTATTTAAAAAAAATTAAATTTATATAATATTATTAATTTGAAATTTAATAGAGACAAGTAAGCCATCGACTAGGATCAGGTCCAAATCAGGGAGAAGATATACAAAATCATCGTTTCTTCCAAAAAATTGTGTGGAAAGACATAATAAATCGTAGTTGTGAAGCTCCATATAAACCAAAACTAGTATAACTATTTTGTTCAATTTATTTTCTATTGTGTATAATTGTATTCATTGATGTTTATTATTTTTAGACAGGTGCAGATGATACAACACAGTTTGATTCTAGGTTTACCAATCAGCTTCCAGTTGATTCACCGGTAGAAGATTCATTTATGCCACAAGACAATGATGAATTTAAATTTGATGTAATTATTTAACTTCGTTAATATCTCATATTTTATTAAGGAACTAATTGTATTGTCTATTTAATATAACATTTTTAATATTTACTTTTCAATTAATTTCATAAATTTAATACAAAAGTTAAGCATAATGTAATTAATAAGAAAATAATTATTAATCTAAGAAATCAATAATATTGTTTGATTATTTTTGTATTAATATTTATATGTATATATCTATTACTTTATCGTTAATACTGTTATTTTGTGCTTAGGGTTTTACATATATAGCTCCATCATTATTAGACAGTCTTGGTACAAGTACAAGTCGTGATAATGCATTAGGTGTACATTATAGATCAGAAGAAATAGAAAAACCAATGGATGAAGAAGACAATTTTCATAAAACTATAATGCAAAAAAAGCAAAAACTTGATTCAAGGATACATAAATCAACACCTACTATAATTCAATCAGAATTAAGTGATTCTAAAAGGCCTTCTGATCAATTTCTTAGAGGGGTACTAATTTATTTATAAACCTAGTGTATGTAATGAATTTTTTATTATATTTTTATATTATTAGCAAATCCCACGTAATCCATTCAATTGTGATTATGAACCAATTGCATCAACATGTGCTCAGCTTACAGCTACCCGAATTGATGAAGAAATGGAAACTGAAAAATCATCTTCACCAGTGGTAGTGAGATCAAACCCTGTAAATGTAGATCAACCCCGAATTGTACGACCTACTACTACCAATCACAGAGAAATAGACCAATCAAGATTGTTTAATGAATGTACTAGACCATTTAACAATCATCCTGCTCGAAAACCGTATAGACCTCATGTGTTGACCACTGTCAATAGTAATAATTTCCTGAATCAGAACCAAGACGAAATGATGGAAGTTGCTTCCGCATCTAGTATACCAGCTCAAATCTAATAAATTAGGTAAATAATGAAAATCAAATTTTTATAATTTCACTAATATTTTATTGACTTTATTTTTTTCTAGGGTAATTGATATATTTAGAAGAGACCTGTTTCCAAATCAATTATAGTTACCTAGTCTAGAATATGCGATTTACAATTTAATCTGATAGATCTTGGCTATTTTTATCTTGTGGCCTTAATAATCAGCTTATTTTATAATGTTTTTTTTTTTTAAATTGCTAAAGTTATTGGCCTGATTTAAAGTGATTATTTTTACAATTTTTAGTATGTAAGGGTAATATTTACAATAGTTGTTTTAAATGATTGTTTTCCAAAATCAAAGGAAATATTAGAACTGTATAATTATGTTATACTACAATTTAAATTGAATTTGAATTTTTTTTTATAAATAAGTTTTTGAAAGTTTTCAATTACTTCCATATTATATTATTTGTATAAAAAAGTGTAATTTATTATTAGCCAAGATTTATCTGATCTTATATAACATTCAATTAAGAAATTATAAGGTTCGGGTTAAATACTTTTGCTTTTTTCCAGCATACTGGAAATAGTTCTCTTTTAAATAATACTATGATATTGACTATATTTTCAATTGTATTATGATTGTTTGAAATATATTATGTTTACTTTGTTTTGCTCTTTATTTTACCATGTTAGGGTTATTGTTATTTAGCTAAATTATTAATCCCGTGTTTTATTCAAATTATTATTTCTCTAAGTTGTTTTAGTTGCCTATTAAAATTTAATTAATGAAACCTAGATACTTTAATGGAATTAATCTTGGTCTTGATATTATTGCCTTCAATAGGTTTATCAAATTAACATAATAAAATTCAGAACTGCTGATAGGAATGTTGTAATCACACAAAAAAATATATGTAAATCAACAACTTCCAGTTCTAAATGTTGTGTATAGACTTAAAATACTTGTCAACAATCTATTGTTATATTGAATATACAATGTACTGTTAAATCATAATATAAAGTCATATAATATTAAATATATATTATATTTGTATATTTTTCTAATCTGTAATGCAATGGATGTGCGATCACAAATATGTTGTACTAATATAGAACATTATGTAGCTACCATTATAATCTAAAATAATTTGTTATTTTTTCTAGTAGATTTTGTTTAGACAGTAATATTAATCAAGGAAACTAAATTTATCTTTAATTAGAACATGAATTTATGTTTATTTCAAAAATATTGTATTAGAAAAATTTAAGTTATTGATGAATACACAATGTAGTTTCTGTATAAATTAAAAATATCTCATAGTTTTAATTATTTTCGATTTGTGATTTTTCAAACTCCATACTTTTTTATTAATGTTAATATTTTTACCAAATTGTGCGTTTTACGTGATTATATGAAAATGATGTATAAATATTAAATAATACATCATTACAGACCATATACTTTAAAGTTGTTTAATTTTCATGTACAGAAATTTTAATGAATTTTGAAACGAAACTACTGTGTTCATTGTAGAGAATGATGTTATTATATTACTCTAAAGGCTGTATTGTAGCCTATTATCATTCACCAGTAAAATGGAGTTGTAAAATTATTATTAATAAATGATTATGTTTTTATTACAAAAGTGATTTGTATTAATTAGACATTTTTATTGTACCATAACGACAAAATTAATTGCCTAAGAACTAAGTGCCAAAATGAAAAAAAAAAAATCCATTTTAGTTTTACCACTAATTGTAGTGAGAAGCACAATAAAAGATATATTTATCTATAATTGTGGTGACAAGCTTTTGGTATGAATACATTTTATTAATGAAGTAATATGAATAATTCCTTAACCTTGCTAGTCTATATATAGTACAATGGCATAACCGTATAACTGTGCATGGTCTTGAGCATCCCTGTATTCAAATTTAGTAATGCTTGTTTAAGTCACCTAATAATTAAAATTAATTATTTGCCATTTTATGTTTTTAACATTTTTAAATATTGAACAAACCAAGTTTAAAACTTTTGTTCATAAGTCCAAAAGGTATCGGACACAAAAAAAAAAAAAATAATAATAAAAAAAAAAAAAACATTAATTATCACTCTAAAATCAATATATTCATCTCCGTTCAGAATCTGAAATATACTTAATATATTAAATGGTTTGACTATCAACATGATTTTTTTGTATTAATTGAAATAGATTTCATTAAGGTGATCTGCATCATAGATAAGATCCTGCATTCTGTGGTAGGTACATTTAACATTTCATTGTACATAGAGTGGTTGTTAACAATTGAAGTTTTTGAAACAATCACCGAACACAGGAATAATTTTCACACTGAACTGAAAAAAGAAGTAACAGATTAAAGTTTTACTTAAAAATTGTTCTGATTATTAAAATGATTGTCATGAATTCATGATTCATAAACTAAAAAATTGCAATTGGGGGAAAGGCTTTATAGAGATTGCTGGTTGTTCATTCGAGTTTACATGCTGAAATGTTGTGTAATTCACTGCTTTTGTTTGTTCCAGTGTTGGATTATTACTTTTTACATTTTACTGTTCATTTGTAAATTGCGCTTCAAAACTATGCAGGTTTTAAATAGTTTAAAAACAATTTAGCCAAAACGAAAATTATAATAACCAAATTCGTAAATTAATAGATACCTACTTATATATGCATCGATAATATTTAGCACACGATGGTTTCATTTCGGTTGGCGTAAATGTTATTAATTTTTACATTTGTTGTTGATGTGTTGGGTAATTTATATTTGGTACATAGGTATACCTACGTTGTTATAATTATTTTATTTTTTTTACTAATTCCAACGCATTACAATAATTGCGGTATTTAACGTGTCAGGTGTTTGGCTATTGTTCCAATACCAATGCAGAGCCAAAGTTCTTGTAATGATCGGGTATAAAAATCCATAACTGGTGTTAACCTGTGACTAATGTTTTAGCAAAAAAATTAACTCAACGATGGCCTACGTCCAAGTCTTGGCGCTTGTGCTATGCTCTTTCTTCATTCAGGTAATACAATTTACGGACACACTTGCATTCAAATATACATGTACATGTAGGTAGGTAACTATAGTGTAATGTGCTTTCTTTAAGCTTTATCCTTGGCTCACGTTTGCATACATCTATTCCAGTCCAAATGTAGGTATTTGTTTGACATTATTAACCAGTTATTCCCCAGTTTTATAATATTATTTAACGGCCGTAAACCTATGGGAAAATGTTTAGAATTTCAATTCACACATCATAGGTAAGCATCAAAGAAGTGTAATTTAATATTTTGATATGGAGAAAAAATAGGTACCTATTGTTTAATATATTTACTTATATTTAGGGCCCTCTATACAACGTATCCATTCCCTAAAGACCACCGCTCACTCAAATCCACCCGTAATTACTACCTATATAGCAGGCTTTATTATAATAATATTATGTATTTATTTTTCTAAAAAAATTGTTTACTGTTAGAAACAAAATAAAAACAAAGTTTGCGTCGCACGAGAATGTAGGAAAATAGGTTAACAGCATTATGTCTAATAAATAATAATAATGGAATAGATCCTTTTAATCAAAAAGTTTATGTAATTGGCGTGTTTGCAAAAATTAAAAATATACGGTTTGAATTTGTTTCTTAAAAATTGTTGTTTATTTGTTAAAAAGTTTTCTGCAAATTATGACTTAACGTTAATAGCTCCCTCCTAACCTAGTCTCTAGAGCTGCCCCCTAATACATAGCATGCTGCCTACTATATAGGTATAATGTACTCGTGACCTGTTTCGAACCATGTTCCAGGATGCGTTGTCCGGTGCAACGCCGCAAGGTCGCGGTTCGCCGAAAAGCGCAATGGCCGCGGACGTAAACGATGCAACACCCGCAGCAAGACCGTTAATGAAGCGGTCCGCGACGACGACATCTGCAGCGGAACCGGCGGTGCCAGTTAAACGGGGCGCGTCGACGCGAGCCGGTGCCGGTGATGGAGCAGTGGCGGTACCCGGAGCGGAGAAGAGAGCGGGATCTAAGAGGGCCGGGGAAGGAGCAGGAGTCGGTGCCGCGGCCGGAGCTAGGGAGAGAGCAGGACAGACGGTGGCCACGAAGCCGGGCACGACGAGAACGGTGAGACGGACTACGTCGAGAAAAGCCGCAGCGCCACCGCCCAAGTACCCGAACTTGGCCAAAGTAGAAGAAATGGTCTGGAAGACGGCGGAGGATGTGAACAGGACCAACGAGAGCGGCAAGCTGATGGTGAGATCGGCGCGGAACGCGATCGAGGACTTCCTGGAGAGCAAGGTGTTCTGGTCCACGCTGGTGGCGGCCATCAAGAGGCGAGTCAAGTTGGCCAACAACAAGGAACGGGCCGACCAGATGATCAATGCATGTAACGCGCTGACCTCGGTGTTGACGAGCCCAATGGCCGCCCGCGGCCTTGAGAAATTGGCCGCCGACGTGTACGATGCGGCCGTCACGGCCGACCCGAGCATGTGCACGAGCGCGCTATCGCTGGCCACCGAGATGGTCAACGGTGGCCAAGTGACCGAAGGCCTGAAAGCGACCAACAACATCGTCAACAACGTCGACATCAGCCCAGACATGGTGACCAATGTGTTCTCCAAGATAATCAAGGTGCTCAACCATGGCGGTGCCATAGTCATGAGCCAAGGGATGTCCAACGGTTTATTCACTGTCTATTCGCGGATGAACAGACAGGGCAGTCGGAGGGTGTAATGTAATGCATCGGTTGCCGGATTAAGCCTGACCACAGCGTTAGGTACAAATAACATTTAAACAGCTCGTTGTGTAGGTAGCAATAAAGTCATCTTGAAAAACGAAATTGCATAATCAATTACAATAATACAAATTTTTATGATTATGTATAATTAATATAAACAATTTTAGATAAGTATTAATTATTCTATTAGTTTCAAGTTTTCATTAAAGATTAACCACATAGAAAAAAAAATCTAGAGTTAAAATTATTTTTATTTTAAGACATTTATTTCCTACTCATTTTTTTGTCGCCCATAATGTACCAAACCTAACTTACCAACCATAATTATTATAATTATGTAACTTCCGCAAATAACGTAAACATAATATGTGCATTGTGCGTAGATATACAAGTGTATTATGTATATATAGGTAGATATTGTATTGTATTTTAATATATTATGATAAACGGATCTATTATGGATTCGTGCTGCATACGAGTATATTATAATACCTATTAAAATATGTCATATAGGTACGTGTAGGCGACTTATGCATAATTAACACTCGTTGCGGTTCGTGTTCATGTTAGGTACATTTTAATAATTCATTTAATATAAAAATTCAAATTAATTTATCAATTTATCTCGATTTTGAGCTAAAATATGGAGAACTTTTTCCGAATCAATAGGCACTCTTTATGAATGGCTAACAATGTTAGTCCATTAAGATAGTCATAGATAATCATGGTATAAGAAAAATAATTAATTATGGTTATAATAAATCTACTGTTTACTTCAGTCATTGTGTTTCTCAAATAGATTTTAAGTCTTTATTTCGAACATGAGAAAGTTCTTTCTGGAGTTGACGTGGAGACTAGCAAGGTGCATAGTATTTTTTAAAGTTAGTAGATATTTGGAAAAATTTCAAAATTACATAAACGTAGTACATCTATGGCCATTTTAGGAAATGTATCAATTATCTTCAATTTTGACTGCCATATTTTCAATAAAACAATAACTGTATATGAACATCTGTATCAAGGTAAAATTTAACAAGTTTTTCAAATGGTTCATGTTCAATTTGTGTTTCTACGAATTGCCTGTTATATGTTATCAATGATAAATAATAATATTGTTTATGGTTGGTAGAATCAATATAATCACGATAAAAAAAAAATAGCAAGAAATAAAAATAAAAATAATGAATAACCAAAATTGAAAACATAACATATGTATCAAAAGTAGACAAAACGTGTATTACTAATATGTAAGAAAATGAAGAACCTTGGGGGGATCTATCCCCCATATCCCCCCGTGAGAACGCTCATGATCATCATTATATTCTTCAACAGAAACGACACGACATTTTACAGAGCATTACCATTTGATAATACATTTATAAATATATAATAATACTAATGTTTCACCTATATTACCAACAGTGTGACTACAAGGTCGTCAAAAGTCAAAATTAAAAAAAAAAACCTATCACGGTTATATACCAGTGATGTGTTCTGAAGTGGATAAGTCCTCAGCATCAGTTCATTTATTTAGCAGAGGCATAGAAGATATGGGGTATACCCCATAGCCACAAAACATTTGCCAGAGATACGCTGGTTGTTAATACTTATACTGGCCATAATTTTGAAAATAATTTAAGACAAAAATAAAATGAAATACTATTTTTAAAAAAAATTTTACGCCATTTATTTATTACCAGATTAGTCGTTTGGTGGAAAATAACTGAATCCTTCAATAGGAGAGTAATAAAAATAAATACATTTCGTTTGTGTACCTATACTTGTATATTTGTAGAAAAGATATTAGTAAAATTATTACTAATTATAATAAAAAATAATAATTATTATTTTAGCAATTATAGGTAATAAGTATGAAGAGCAATTTTTATTTTTATCATATACCTATAACCAAAACAAACTTAAGTAAGTAAAAAAAAGTAAGTTCAATTCCTGCTTATGCATACCTGTAAAATTTGGTCAACACCTTTGAAAAAACAATTCATAGAAAAGTACAATATAAAAAAATCATTGCAGGATTTAGCAGAACATCAGTCAACATTATAAATCAGTGTTTCCCAACCTATGGATCGCAAAATATTTTTGATCGGTCGCTGTTCATAAACCAATCACAAGGAATATATTACATTTATAGTAATTCTATTGTTTGCTTTTATATGATTTTATTTCGAGAAACTGAAATTTGTTCTCGGGTATTTTCGGTAAATACGCTAATGACTGTGAACAGTAGTATATCGTTGTGATAAACTTTTGTCAATTAACCATCAGTATTTATTTAAATTAAATGAAATATAATTACCGAAAAATTATAAAAATATGATACTCTATCATACCAACCTTGGTTTTTTTTTTTTGTGGAAAAGGTGGGTCGCCAACCCAAACAAGTCATTTTGTGAGCCACTTTAGTAAAAAGATTGAGAAACACTGTTATAGTTATCAATACTGATTATACATATAAATAGATGTACAATAAAATAAACAATAAAAATGCATAATATGGGCATTTATTTTTTGGTAGATTGTAGTCTCGGTTAAAATATTTAATGTTTCCAGGTGTAGTAGATAAACTCAATAATCTAAAATATTATTGCTTTATTTAATGGTTAGATAACCTAACCATTTGAAAATATTTTATATACTATTATTTTACACTTTTCAATAATAATAATAGGTATAAAAACTGTTTACGAATATTAAAATATAAAATAATTTCTTAATTTTAACGCTTAAACATGAGTATCAATTCACAATGTCTTGTATGAGGAAACATATCAACTGGTTTAATTGATTTCAAGGTAAAAGGGACAGTTTTATCATTATGCTTCACTAAATCTATAAAGTTTTTCATGGTTATTGGACTGTCGGCTTTACATGACACATAAACCAGACTATTGATCAATCTATTTTTTCTAATAGCGTTAATTACTCTTGGATCTACAGAAAATCAAAATTAATAATATATACAAAATTAACTCTCAAAATATTATGCTAACTTACGCACTCCTGCACGACCTGGATTTAAAACTGTGCATAATTCATTGGTCATACTCAATTCATTTAAAACTTGATTTAACACCTGAAAACAAAACAAAATAATTATCTTAGTTTGTGCAAAAAAATGTAGCATATGTAGTATGTACTTACTATTTCCACTTTTCCCTCAATAAAATCACAATTATGAATGTTATTCATTTTTGCATTTTCTTTAGCATCATTTACAGCCTGTATGACAGACTCAATACCAACACATGATTGGACATGTTTACTGCCAATTAAACTTACAGCCCCTTTTAACAAATTATATTTGATTAACCAAAGAATCAATATTATAAACATTTATCATTACCAGTGCCTGAACACAAATCAAGTAGGGTTGATGTTTTTGATGGATAAATTAATTTGAACAATTCATCATACAAAACTTTAGCTGCTAAAGTATTAATTTGAAAAAATGAATCTGGAGATATTCTAAATTTGAGTCCACATAAATTTTCATATATATATTTATCACCATCAATAAGAATAAAAGTTGAATCTTTTGAACTCCTTGTATGTAAACTAAAACAATTATATAACATCTATAAACAACACTAAATTAAATTTCTCAATTATTACTACTTTTTTTTTTTTTTTTGGGGGGGGGATTAACTTTTTCAGAAAGTTTGATGCTTGAAAATGAACATATAATTACAACCTAAATTTGTTTTAAAGATACAAATATTCACCTGGGATGAAAATATAATGATTGTACACCTACACCATTACATTTTAAATATTCATTAAATCTACGTTGTTCATCCAACATGGTTTCTTTAGAATAGCCCCTAGGATTGGCAATTACTATGGTCATTAGATCTCCTTTTAAATTACTTCGCACAACAATTCCGCGCCAAAAGCCGCCGTCCAGATGATCATGACTAGCAGGTAATTCAGACATTCTAACAAACTCTTCGAAAACCTTTTGAAATAGATAGTTGATATATTGGTATTTACTATTGATACATATCTTGCATAAAAGTGGTGTAGTTACAGGTGGTGGAGGGGGGTTACAAAGCTCTCTCGAAACCAAAACTTTAATTTTTATTTTTTTGATGATAATTTATACATAGGTTGTATATTGGTTGATAAAAAATTTCCAATCTATTTTATTTTATATTAAACACTATAATTATATATATTATTATATATTAACTACATAAATACATTTTGAAATTTTAAACTATAAAATTGTATCTACACCAATGTCACATGAATTATACAATATGACATAAGTTAAACCAAAGACAATATTTTAGTATACTTTAGCAATATTCTGATGTGATTCTTTCATATTAATTAGCTTCATAGTAGGAACACAATAGATATTTCCTTCAGAACTACCCAAGAAGAATCCAAGAGTTTTTGGGTTACCGTCAATACCAGGTCGGAAATTAAATTCGTCCTTGTTGCGGTATTCGTTTATCTGTGGCTGGTTGAGCAAACAAAAATTAATTTTTACATTCTTTAAGTACATAATCATTAGTGAATACCTACTGCTGGAGAAATGGCATAAATTTCAGGCATCCTAATAGGGGTTTTCAAATTATGTACTCGACTACGAATTTCTTTGCTAATTCTGTTGGTCCATTGTTGTTTAAGATTCAATTGCTTATCATATGGTATTCGGCATAAAGGTGTTACAGCATTTTCTAATGCTTGAAATTGTGTGTCTTCGGTAAGTTCAATAATAGGCTCATTGATTTCATTTGTCAAAACTGAACTCTGTTAAAAAATCGTTAATATATAAGAGTAACACAATTTACACACAGGCATTATAGTTGTTAAAGAAAAGTATTTTACTGCATCTTAATTTAAATATTTTATTCAAATATCTTAAAAATTATATACCTTTTTACGCAATTTAATTCGATAACTGTTATGTTTTGGGGTGCAAATGGCTACAAATCTTTTGTTTAATACTTCTTGCACGTTATGACAACAAAACGAAAACATTTTCAATAAAACCAAACGTAATCAAGTGTTACGATTCTTAAGGCTATTGGGTTATAATGCAACTCTGTCTAGTAAATAAACCATAATTAACTGCAATAAGTACATGAAACAATAATTATCTATAACTATGAGTATAAAAAAACATTTTCTATATGAGAAACGTCAATCACAACATTTTTTTTTAATATTTAATTCCTTGATGGTTGATTTTTCACTTCAAAGCTTCAACCCAATAATACGTTTCCTATGCGTCAACCAGTTCAACCTTATTAACTAACACTTATTAGTAGTTATCACGGTAACACAAAATATTTATCAATAAATCTATGATGTGACCACGGTCTTAGAAGATAGACCGTGCTTCTAAGACCATGGATATGACTATAGAAACGTAAGATAATTTTATCAATTATCATCACAATTTAAGAATTTTACACAGATATATACAATATTGTATATATCTGTGGAATTTTAAGATATTTATATACATGACAAAATAGATCTATTTTGTCATGTTTATAATATTTATATAGTGATTAGACTTTAAGCCATAGATATACATAATATTTTATATACCTGTGCTTTAAACAAACTCGTTTTAATCAATGTTTTGCATTTATTTGAAGTTTTCTTGTTTAATTTTTTGAAATTTTATTAAGTAGTGATTTTAAGATTGTTGCACATTACACGATTTAAACAATTTAGATTACATATGCAATGTGAGTAAATAATTCATACAAAAAAATTATGCACTGCTAGTATTGAATTCAATGTTGTTTTTAGAGCTGCGCCGATAATTCCGATATCCAATACTACGATTTATATTGCCGATATACAACCGATTAACGATCCGATATTTTATTTCCTTGAACCAATATAACTTAAAAACCCGATATATTTCTCGAAAACAAATACCAGATATACACCGATGTAACATTTAAATCATGTTATATAATCAAAATATTGGATTTCCGCAACGATAATTAATAATAAATTAATAAATCATAATTAGTAATTTTGAATATTCTTTAAGTTGAATAGATGGAAAAAATAAAAATAAAACAATATAATAGTTATACAAATTTATAAAATATTAAAATAATCAAACTTGAAATTACTATACTAAATAATAAATATTAAATAATTAGTAAGTATTAACAAGTAACAACTAAAATGCATACAAAAATAACCATTATATACAAATTTGTATGCAACTGCATTATACCAGTTTTACTATCGGTTCAAAAAAAGAACTAATATACTGTTAATTCCAATATAGAATAATAGACTGATATTAATATGGGTAATGGGTATCGGTATTAGCTCAATTCTAGTTATTATTGAGTTGTGCTTTAATAAATTAAACATAAAAAATAAAAAATGTAATCATTTTATTATTGTTGATTTACAGCTATAGTATTTTTTCATAATTATTAAAAATGAATTATAGTTTTTGCTTTTAGAACTTATAAATTATGTCAAATACACTAGATATATCATGCTAAACTTAACTAAAATGTCACAAACATTTCAATTTTTTAACTTACAACCTAGTTGTAACTTAAGTTATCAGTAACATTAAAAAGTTAAAACACATCTAAAAATGGAAAACTAGCTTTTTCTGGTTGTGTCAAGTCAGTTAAATAACACACTGTTCCGGCCAATCCTTCATATAAACTATACATATTGTCTGGTCTTCTAGATCCTTGAATGCATTCATTAGTAAATATAAATTCTCCAAATTTTAAAGCTCTATTCAAATGTTTTTTATCACCAGTCAATCTGTATAACAATAAAAAAACATATCCGTTTCCAGCTATTCCATGACAAATGCCTAAAAAATAAGCTAATATATTACCAAT
Organism: Chaitophorus viminalis; assembly: GCA_025469195.1. NCBI lineage: Eukaryota > Metazoa > Arthropoda > Insecta > Hemiptera > Aphididae > Chaitophorus > Chaitophorus viminalis. The sequence goes on from JAIPRK010000224.1 coordinate 213,977, forward strand.
ACATATAAAGTGAAAATGTACAACATTAATTAACTTACCAGGACCTTTTTTTAATAGTCCTTTTGTCCATACTAAATCACCACACTTCAAACAACATTCCAAGTAAGAAGGATCTTCAAAAACCAAGTATGCCTTAGCAAATAAGTATATAACACCTAAAGAAAATATAACCGTTACTATTCAGATATACCATTTTAATACATTTTTTATATATTGTTATTATTTTAAGAGTATTAAACAAAAAATAATTTTATATTAATTTTATATAATATTATTTGACTGAAATAAAAATTACCTGGTGCACCGTGACACCAATGAACTAATTCATCTTCTTCTGATCTTTGCCTTGATTCTAATTTTGACATACTAGTGGGAAAATTACCATTGGAAGTTTGTAATGACATCAAAATATCTACACATTTTTTAATATCTTGTTTAGTTTGTGGTTCTTTTTCAATAAATTGTGGAAATGAAAGCAATACTTGAAGAATTGTACAAAGACCATGAGCAGCACCTAATGAAACATAAATTAATAGCTATCATGTACAATTTATTATGTATATAAATATTATTTAATTTTAAATAATTAGTAAGAGATTGATATTTTATTGATTGCTGTAATTTGTCAATTTATTTATTAATATTCCTTACTGCTTCAAATTAACACACATTAAATGTATATGCCTATTATGGTTATCAAAATATATTAATCGTACCTACACAACTTAAATGCATTTATAGCATAATCTTGAAGGAAAAGGAAAATATCAATAATATACAATTATATTTTCATGTTCATAGTCATATGCAATTTTAAATTTGAATAATTCCATAATATTTGGATCTTTGACTATGTTACATCAATAATTTAAGAAAAATTAACCTTCCATGTCTTGTTCAAAATCTAATAATAAAAAACTTCTAGAAAATCCATAAATTACATATTTAAATTAGAAAAAAAACTTACCTAAATATTCTTTATTATAATATGAGTACATTAGGGGAAATATACTCTTATTTCTTTCAGAATATTTGCGACCCGATTCCACAATTGCTGAACAAAGTTCAAAAATATCTTGATCAGTTACAATTTTTCTACCTATAACTTTTTCTAACCATAAAACTCCATAAAGATAACCAGTACGACCAACAAATAGTTCATCTTTTCCAGCTAAATCAGTTAGCTTACAATCAGCTATCCCTTTTTTAAATTGTAATAAGTATATTTCAGCCATTTTATTATCGCCCTTTAGATGATAGATTGAAGCATTTACAGCGTTTATTCCAGCATCTCCACAAATAAATTTGCAGTTACTCATTTGGTGAGATTTGATTCCTTTTAATTGTAAGACTGTGATTGCTTTATTTAAAAACAATTCAGACTCATTTTTAAATCTGTCAGATGTAGCCAAGTAGTAAAACATGAATGCAATACCAGTAGTTCCTGTGTACAATATTTGTTCGGTTGATGATGAAGCATTATCACTTATGCATTTTACCAAATAGTTTACTTTTTCATTCCAAAATGAAAAAGATAAATTTGAAAGAGTGTCTTGGCTGTCAGAAAATGTGTTTTTGAAATAGCGTTTTGGCATTTTATATGCATTAACTTTCTTTTACTAAGTAGGCACAATTTAAACTATAGCTATGGAACTATAATTAGACTTTTATTTTGTTGTAATATCTGTATACAACACAAAACTTACAATATCATGGCCTTTAAAATAACCATGTTGTCAGGCATCAGTTACGCTTGAAACACAATTCTGTATATAATCGAATTAAAATAAATTTTTATCACAATGACACAATATATTCAAATGCTTCAAGTTACAATACTTCCACTAATTAACTATTAAGCATAACTATAACTATATATAAAGAAATACTATAATAAATAGTATATATATATATATATTACAACACAACAACAATAAATAAGTAATATTTGATAACGATAATAACGCAGGCCTCAGAATAATAAACAACAATATTATTGTAATCCACGGCTGTAGATAGTACTATTATATAAATAATTTGTGTTCAATGGTGGCATACGGAGGTTGTTATCTCAGATTCAAAAAAGTTAAGTATTAGTAACGCTCTTCACGGATGTCAAGTAGAACTACTTGAATTTTACCACATAACTTTTTTTAAATTTCTAAAATTAAATTAAATCACAGCATAGCATGACCTAGATGGCGCCAAAACGTGACTTTTTCGTACATCTGATAAGAACTTTCGGTTGCCATTTTTTCGTAGCTCGTTACACAATCATACTATCTACAGCCGTGATCCAACCAAGGTATATAGATTTTTACTCAATGGTATTGATTCTCCATTTCTCCCTGATTACGACTTAAGGTGGATTGATAAATAATTTATTATATTTCAATAATAAATAAATAATAATTTTATAAATATCATAAATCATGATTACTAGTTTTCTGATGTTCATCTGTTCATATCTTATTAGAGTGCATACCTACATATCAATACACCACGGTCCCGGTTCTAAAAACTAACAAGTAGAACTCAAGGTGGATTAATGGGAAACCTTCAAACATTTGAACGACAAACGTTTGAACATCCAAAATCTTGAATATTAATTTACCGAACTCCCTAAGTTTTCGTAATTTTTTTATTTAATTTTGTTGTAAATGCAAAGTAAAAGTAACTATTAATACCTAGTATTTTATTTTCCAATCTTTTACTCAAATCAACTTTTTACTCTGCCCAGTATGTAAATTATTACAATTTAAAAACTCTTAACTCGCTTAAAAATTTAAATATCGTAAAAAATAAACGTAAAAACACAAATGATATCCTTTCTATGATGTTTGATAATGGGTCAGTTTTCACTAATATTAATAAATATAAGCATTAGACTAGTGAACACCTATGTGCTGTGTTGTACGCTTGTAAAGCCGGCCCCACACAACTGACGTACTTACTTGGCCGCTGGCGACGTATTAGTCTACTCCTACACGACTGGTATACCTATACTTCAGTGCATCCTTCATTGTACAGCGCTAGTATATACTTGTTACGGTAATTGTTTATTGTCCCTCCTGGGTTGTTCAGTTGGCCAATATTGGTATTTTTGGTGTCTTGGTGATCATTTGACTTATGTCATGTTTACCGACAGTCCATCGATACAGCCATACAAGCCAGTGGTCAACAAATTGTAGATTTGAAGACTCTTACACGTCTGATGCGTGGTTACCAGTGACAAATGTTGGCCAAGTGCGCTGGTCGTGTGGGACTGGCTTAAGACTGTATCAACACTGACAACACATATGTTGGTATGGCGCCCTCTTAAAAATCTTGATTCGTTTCAGCTACCCATTATGTTTTAATCGTATTACTAATATATCTAATATATTAATTCGATATAGTTTTTCTTTAAGCTATATTTATGTTTTAACTTATCTTCTCGATGTCACCGAAACTACGGAATTTCGCGCGAATTTGTTACACCTTTTTCAGTGGTGGTCAAATGATTTTGTCATGAGGGGGAAGAGTGCTTTTTTTAATATATTAAAATATTTATATATTCATGCACTTGATAATTTATGATTTTTAAAACGTTTTTGTTTTTCCTGAAGAATCAAGTTTTAGCATGTTAGAGATTTCTTCGTATCAATGATATATTGTTTTGCTAAAGAGGCAAATTATTTTTATAAATTATTAATTATTTTGTTATCGCTATCATTGTTCCGAAGAAAAATACATTGATGTGTAGCCATAAAACAAACTGTAGATATGTTATTCCATTCAATTCTCTAGGGACTATAGAATAATATATTATAAATACATTTGAACTATAACATCATATAAACCTTTTTTTACTATATTGTGTTGTTCACTGCAATGTTCACAAATATTTTAAAATAATTTAATACAACGGAATAATTTGATTAAGGATGACAGTTACCCCTTCTTGTCCCCTTGGCTACGCCCTTGATTACTGGCATTACTGTTGGTATCAGGGCCGGATTTAGGTAGGGGCTGAGAGGGCTGCAGCCAGGGGCCTCCACTGTTTTTGTAATTATTTTACAGTTAAAGATAATACAAAATGGAAATTTATTTTCTGTTTAAAATTAAATTTTGATCAAATAATAGGTAATAGAAAAAACAGTAATAGGTACTTTTCATAGCATTTATTCGTTGATATATATTCTCCGTAATATGGTGCATTATGATGACGTTCAGCTGGTTTCATAGCTGTGTATGGTAACAAAGTAACAGCTGGAACTTAGCAGGCTCGATCTCGATCAATCTCGATCGACAACGTCGTTAAAAGTCGTAGTAACGGCTAACGAGAATTCTTCGTAAAAATGTTCTAATCTAATATCATTAAATATTATTTTATAAGCTAAACATGTATTGTCCTGTTTATTTATTTGGGGCCCCCACATTATATTCCGCCAATAGACCACCACATACCTAAATCCGGACCTGGTTGGTATAGTTATTTCTATGACAATTTATAGTACAGTACTACAGTAAAATAATACAATTGCATAACAGGCGTATATTATTGTATATTGTACATAGACATAGCTTAATATTTATCATTGTATATTGAAGTTGTGTATTCATTATAGTAGTTTTAGAAAATTTAAATGACTAAAAGAATAATTTTGTAAATCTTATTTCTTGTAATAGAAATATTCATTTAAAATTCCTTAATTAAACAATCCAAAAATGTAAATTTGAAGTAGAAATCGCAATTGACTATGAAATTAAGTCTCGTAACAATTAGTTTAATGTAGAATCATTACAATGACTATAAATTAGGATTTATGATTATAAAATACTCATATTGATATTGATAATACTTAACAGTCTACTATAATTTTTACAGTGAATTTATTTGCATTTTTTGTATTTTATATGTTACATATGTTAACCTATTTTAGATTCTGAAGATGAAATCTATTGATTTTACAATGATGTGTGTTTTTTATTTTTTTTTTTTTTTTGTGCCTGAGGACACGATTTTTGGTAGTAAAAATGCTTCAATTTTCTTAAACAGCAACTTTCCTGAAAAGAAAGTAAATATAGATGGTACTTGGGCAAGTCAAAAATCGAACTTTTTTAATACTTTTTAAAAAAATCGAAAAAAACGATAAAAAAATAACAAAAAAACGGGATATTTTACACAAAATCACGTTTTTACAAAATACATTTTTTAAAAATGCTCCAACTCAAAAACGAAAAACCGCAACAACTTGAAATTTTCACCAAATCTTTATATTGGCGTTCTCTATACATGGTTCAGTTTTCAACGTATTTTGACATATTTTGACTTATTTATAGACAATTTAAATTTTCGATTTTTGTAAGTTTTTTTTTTTAAATATCTATAAAAATTTTTTGGCTGTCCAAAAACTCTTGAAAATGAATTAAAGGATTAAATATAAATAATTCTAATTGTAACTAAAAAATATCGGAGATATTTCGTATACATTATTTGTATACATTGTATACGTTATTCGTATACAATATCTATCATTGCATTCAAATTTAACAAATCCATTGTAATGATGACCTATCCTATAAATGAGGTGCACTCCATCCCCAACTGTACAGCAAAGCGAGGCCCATCCGCTCTTTTTTAAATTGTTCTGCTGTTAATTAATTAATAATATTATTTTCATTTAGTTTTTTAAAAAGATTTTATTCATTATAATTATATTAAAAGTAGGACTACGAATGACCGGGTTCAGAGTAGATATTATTATACATTATTATACATTGGACCTGGTAATGGGGCGGTGACGTACCTATATCTAACATTTTTCTAAGAAATACAGACAATATATTTCAAGTACAACAATTTCAAACAGTTTTAAGTATGTCTTGTAGAAACCTACTCAGTTTGACAACAATAGTGCATAAGTTCTTGTTTCCATAAACGTAGCTTGATAAATGTGTTAAAAGAATAACCCAATTTATTATGACGATTACTCATGCTGACTATTTTGTTTTAGAACGGAATTATGAAAGTTTCAAGATTCTAAAGATTCATTACAACAAAGAGATTCCGAAAGATTCCCCCATCGTAACATATTGTTGTCTCAATTTGCTGCATGATAAGAAGCATATAGACAATTAAGGAATAAGATATCCTTTATTTTCTAAGTAAGGAAACAGAACACGTATAACATATGCAACACTGTATGCTGTGAACTGCTACTGCCTTCTATTTCTAAGGGTAATGTTTGTACAGCCAAAAGTACGCTAATATATCAATACAGTTCTGAGTGATCAGATTTTGCTATAAAAAATATTAATAAGTCTTATTGCTGAGATTTTCGCGGTTAAAAATTAAGGTGCCAATGGATCCAAATGTGTACAGAAATCCTACTGAAAAGGTAAATTAATTAATAAAGTACTATAATATACACTTCAAATTTAGATTATTTGTTAACAGATTACCGATTACACGATGTTATTACCTTTTTCTTTTTTTTTTTTGTAAGTTAACATCACGAATCACGATTACACGATATAACATTCTTAATAGTTGTTATACGTACTTTTTACTATAATTACAAAATGTATTAGAATTTAAAACAATGTTTCAATGTATATAATTGGGTAAATAAAGTACTTTGGAAATTTCTGGATGAATAAATGTCTTAAATCTTATCAAATTATAAAAATTTTAATAGTTGATACCTTCTTAAGATTTTAAAATTCTGATAAGATAAATAGATAGCCGATAGTGTCTAGCATTTAAAACCTTATATTACTTTTACATAATGGACATAAATATACAGAATAATATTGCTGTCCGCACTGTATTTCAACATACCAACTGCATCCTGTTCTGGACCCAGTATCAATATGATTCTTCTGATTGATCTATTGAAATTTTCTACCCAACAGTTCATAATGATAATGAATTAAATTGATTATAATTTTCTTAGAATAGGTTTAGAAAGATGAGGGATATCGAATAATCCAACCTTCACTTATTTATCCTATATACCTCAAGATTTTTGAAATAATGCACTATAATCGTATTATTTGTATAAATAAAAAGAACCTGAGTGGGACTCAGTCAGCTCTACAGTACAGTAGAGGGTAGAGTGCACTTCGTTCATAGTTCATTATAATGGGTTTATTAAATCTTAATGCTTGGTATGGGTATCATTGAATACGAAAAACGATTTTGACCAGAGATAATTTGTTAGTCGAGAATAGGTATATACCATGTATAATATTTAACGTTATATTTCATTTGTAATATTCTGTCAGTATTTGCTCTCTAAACGCTTATAAAACATAATTGTAAGAAAAACTTCTGTGCAATCTTCTATTAAATTTTCAAAAATTTTGTCCCAGTGAAATTTTTTTTTTCAACAATTTAAAAAAAAAAATTAAATAAGTCGAGTATTTCAAATGACTATATATTGCTTAAAAGTAAGGAAGTAAAGTATTTTGCTTAGAAATTAATAAAATATTTAGCAAAAAATAACTTAAAGAAAATGTCAATCTAAACAACTGGTAAAAGTTTCAAGTTTCTGCGACTTATACTTTTTGAATGATGACAAATATTTAAATTCGTTTGAGAATAAATCGTTATTTTATGCAATTTCGTAAAAATTTAAATTTCAGACGGTTATAAAATTTTTTTTCTGAAAGTCCGGTAGACATTTTTTTATAGACATTTGAGGAAAACCTTATGGATAATCTTGTGTTAAAATATTGAAACTTAAGTATAAATATCAAACATTTTATGAATTTTCAACTACAAAATAACTAGCAAAGTATCGCAATTTTGACATATTTCATAAAAATTTGAACTTAACGGCTATATAAAAAAATTTGTGTCACATGATTTTTGATTTTTTTTTGTAATTACGATAAGTCCAACTTATAATAAACAGAAAAATACACATCATTATAAAATTAATACATCCATCAACCATCACTCCGTTCAGAATCTAAATGCCAGTTAAAATCGTTTACGATAACGATTGGATTTTAGAAAACTTATTCTAAATTTGAAGGGCTGATGAAATAATAAGTATTAATGTTAAATAATGGAATATTTATAGTTATGTATAAGTATAATTGAATTCTATTTATTCTTTCATTTCAATACTTTAAAATTTACTTATTTTGGACGGTCAATATAAAATCCTCAAGTGTTTTTATGTAACTTGACATCTTTAAAAGTATCTATAATATCATATACTGACTATGATGTTAATATGATCTTTAATATTTATAATCACGAAAGAAAAAATATTTTATTGAATTGTGATACAAAATTTATATGTATAATTATTAAAAACTTTTCCATTAATCTAATCATTTTATAATTATTTATTTTCAGTATGTAACTTTTCATCACCAGAAGATCATTTTAAAACATTACAAGATGCGAAAGGCAAAGCATTTTAATATTAAGTATAATGACTTGGTTAGTCTTATTTCTCAGGATAGTGGTTTTGATCAGAGCACTGTTCACAATACTATATCCATGAATACCCGAAGAATGAATACCAGAAGAATGAAATCGCCTCAAAAACCAAATGAAAAAATATCCACTGTTAAAAACATGGATAATTTAAGAATAAGTTATTTAAGAAAAAAAATTCATGGTATGTGGTTGTCTGGTACAGTTCCTACAATTGAAAGAATTATATCAGCAGTTAATATTGATAAAAATTTACCAAGATTCAATCGAACTGCCATGGAAAAAATCTTAAATGTTTTACAATTTGATAACGTAGCTATATCTCCAGGTATTTTTGCACTCATCGAGAAAGACGAAACTGTTCGCTGGAGGCGAAATTACTTGGAAAATATTCGTAGATATCGAAATGAAGGGCGACCTATTTATTTTTTGGGCGATACATTAATTGAAGCTAGCAAAAACGATACCAACGTACAAGAATATGTAAAAGATTCTTGTCCAGACCTTTTGAGAGCTGTAAGTGAAAAAAAAAAGAAATTCATTGTTTTACATATTGGATCAGCCGATGGATTTGTCCATGGTGGTTTACTAGGGATTGAGTCAATTAAAGATGCACACGATTATGAAGAAAATATTAATTGTGATATTTTTTTAGATTGGTTTAAAAAAGTGTTGCCATTATTAAAAGAAAATGCTGTTATCGTGATGAACCACACTTCTTATAACTCACAAGAAGCTAAAAACCCAAACAAAACTTGGAAAAATGATGAGATTATTAAATGGTTAGAGTCTAAAGGACAAATTATTAATAATGATATGATTAAAGTCCAGTTAATAGACCTAGTTAAAACAGTAAGCAACTCGCATCTGATCGATGATATTGCAAATGAAAATAATAAAGTCGTCCTTAGGATTCCAACCTATCACTCCGAACTAAACCCAATTGAGATGGCATGGCAAAGAGTTAAAAATCATGTCAATACCAAAATTACTCCTGCTTACGAAGTAATGAATTTTCAGAAACTTATCTTTGAAGGGATAGATTTGATTACACCTAAAGAATGGTTCAATATTGTTGAATATACAATGGTGAAAGAAGAAGCAGACTGTTGGAACGTAGATTGCAGAATAAATATCATTATTGATAATCCTAGTGCATTAATGGTTAAAGAGAAAATGAAAACGTCTAACATTGAAATTGAGTCAGTTGGATCTCAGCTCCAATCGTGCTCGTACTGATGAATATTTTTATTTTGTTTTATAGTTAAACGACTTATTACTTATTAGGAACTATTAGTTCATGTACTATAATATTATCAATATATATAAGTCAAATATACATTTTGACATACATTATTTTAATTAAATATTTTAAATAACAACATGCGACGTCCCGATCCTGGATATCCACGAGATGAGTGCCCATTGACGACCTCCGCGCCATAACGATCAGAGAATCGCCAACCATATACCGAGACCTTGCAGTTAGGAGTTGGAGTACCTAAATTTTTGTAACTTATAATGCATGAGAAAATTTAAAAGATATAACATTGGTTGTTTGTAAAAATAAATCTATTAAATTATAATTAAATTTAAATTAGAGACAAAGAAAACTCGATGGGCGTAGGACTCCGGCAGAAAAGAATACTAAAAATAAGATACTTAAAACTTATTTTAGATCAATGGCGTATTTACGCTCCATACTGGGGGGGTCCAGTACCCCTGGACCCCCCCCAGAACCTCTCGAAAAAAAAAAGGAAAACTAAAAGTTCTAATATATTGGCAGATACTGATTTATGTAGGCACGCGCTGACATGGTTTTTTCCGTGAACAAAATATTTATATGAAATACAGTTTAAAATTAACTAATGGAAGCGGTCAAACGCTCAAAAACCCGCCACAGTGCGTAATAACACTTTGTGTTGTAGTATAATGTATTTCCACTTTATAAGATACCCGTATCAGAAAAATCAGCAATTCTAGAAACCGTCCAAATATTCTTATCGCAAGTAATTGACCGTGCACACCATTCTCCTATAAATTATTTCTAGGTAGCTTTATCTATTCGTCTATTAATTTACGGCATCAACTGGCCAACAAGTGTTCATTCAGAACAATGTTTACCTACTATTTATTATCTGTCAAAGATTAGCGAGTGATATGATCAATGATCATATGGACAATTTTTGTCATAATGTCATATTTCTACAATTTAAAATTATTATTAAGCTTTAATTAATTGTATGTATTAACGCCAAGGCTGGGCATTAACGAGTTTAAAGTTAAAATTAAGGTAAAACGTTAAGTTAATTTTATTCAAAACTGTCTAAATTAAGTTAATTTTTGTCCAAAGAATAATGCAAATTATTGCATGAGGTTTTTAATATCCTTATAATTTCGATTTTAATATGAATTTTCTGTAGACGAAAATAATATGAAAAATAACTTTATAATAGTCATAATATGGGCTGAATAATATCTATTTACACGTTTATCATTATCAATTGTATTAATATGACCACAGAATAGATTCTATTCTATACTAATATTTTCAAAGGTAGGTAATAAAGATTATCGCTTTGATGGGTTCTCTGAAGTGGATGTCAAATGTTACGAATGCAATAGGTAATCGGCAAATCCGAATTTGGTTCCGCAATAATTACCAGTATTATAACAATGGATTGGTTATAATGTCCATTTATAGAAAAGATTCTGTCTTAGAATCTTTGACCAAAAGATCCTGATTTCCAAAAGAAATTTTGGTTGAACTTAGTAAAAAAAAAGACGACTAGATTTCGTACTTTAAAATAATAAAATATACTTGTGTTATAATTAGACCATGAAATTTAAAATATTTATTAAAATATAATAAAACAGCTATTTTGTATTCTTATAATCTATTAAAACTACCTATGTTATAATTTATAAAGAAATTATTGGACCCCCCCTCCAAAAAAAGAATTGAAAATACGCCACTGCTTTTGATATACTATATACATTGGACATGACATAGTTTTTTCATATATAATAATTTGATTGAATGATTTGATTTTTAAATTATAGTATTTTTTATAATAATAATAATAATAATACAAGTTATTTGTGTCTGAAAAATTACTACACATCATCCTCTCCATTTTGCTCGCAGACGAATGTCTTGACGTGGGAATACATATTATTGTATTACTCTAAATCAGACACCGGCAACCCGCGGGCCGCATGCGGCCCTAGGAACTTTTGCTGCGGCCCTCCAAAAATATTAGTAATAACTTAATATTTATGTACTAAAATGCACTCAAGAATTAACTAATAATTATTTATAAACTTTTAAATTTTCCCTACTTATGTATTTAATTAAAAATTAGTTAATAAGGACAACAGCGATATTAAACTCATAATATAATTGTTGCTATCTGTAAATATTGAAATATACATAGTATTATATGTTAAAATTATATTTTTAATATTTTAATTTTGTATGCAGCCCTCCATAAAAAACTGAAACAAATTATGGACCGTGTAGGTAAAAAGGTTGCCGATCCCTGCTCTAAATCTATTTTAGGGTATGGCCGAATTGCACTTGAGCTGAAAAAAAGGTATTTCAACAAAAATTAAACGTTCAGAAAGCACTAATTTCCCTTCCCTCTTACATGCTTAAGACTGACAATAATTTTAATCATTGGCGTAGTAAAATATTATATCTATATACATATTATTATGTATATATTAGTTTATTACAAGTTATAAACTGTGGTTTTTTTGAGTACATATTAAAGTGCTAAAAATGTACTTTATTAATGTTATAACTTCTTAATCTTGATTATTACAAAAAAATATTTAAAATATCTTCAATGTCAATAACAATATCTCTTTTTAGATCAATATTTTTAAGAATTTAATATTAGAATGTATTTAACTACCAAATTATTCTTTATATATCAGAAACATGGCTTCTGAGAAATACAAAAGAACAAAGAATGGCAGCGTATGAGGGAAAAGTACCGAGGAAAATTTACGGGACATAACTATTTTGATTTACTTCCTAAATTCCTAAATAATAATACTAATACTATATAGTTACTATTTAAATTTGAAACAGCTTTTATGCTTTAATACAAATTAATGTTTTTCATTCACGATTAGAGTTTATATACAAAATTACTCGTATACACAATTGAAAATTGAAATAATTTAAAATAATGATAAATTACTTACATAGGTATTGTAGTCATAATGACTCGACGTAATCAATTTAAGTATGTATTTAATATTATATTATGTCATGATATAGCAATGTTTTATGTTTATTTTATGTGTATGTGGCCGTACGGGTACAACATAATATTATATGCAAAGTTTAACTGTAGCACTTACTTATAGATATATAGGTATTTAAATAGAAACGCAGTATAGATATAAAAACAAAATATTACATTTTATATGCCATAGTATTATTATCATAGATACTCAAAACAAATTTTTTAAATGGTTTGAACGCTTTGTTAGTAATGTTACCTGGTAAAATATATTATACATGACATTTTTATAAAACAACGTACCTAATATTATTATAGTGGTGTTAAAATCTAAGAACCCCTGTTTTGTACAATCTTGTTATTAATATTATTATTTTTTATGGTGATAAAGCTTGCCATTGTAACAAGGTTTCGGGATCACCGTCATCGTCTCCGGCATTACAAATATCATTGTGTTGAGGCGTTGTAATTAACGTTCACGGTTAGGCGAAATTATTTTGTTTTATATTATTATTGCTAGTCGAGCCTTAGTGATGTACATAACATTGAAACTATAATGAATAACACATACAAATACAAAGGGCACCGATACCTATCATAGACGGCAATACGTACCAATACATTCAAAAATCGATCGAAATCCGTGAACGTGCCCCGATAAAACAATACGTATACCTACGTCTGAGTTCTGACACACATGGCATATATCTGATATGCTATATATAATATAAATGGACATATAAATATATTAATGTATCCGGATCAAATACAATGCATAATGTATGTTGTACATAGGTATAAATGCATATGGGTGTAGTCATGTATTATATCAGTGTGATGCTGTTTATATGCAAATAGCAAATTAAAATGTCGAATATATTATGTGTTATGCGGAGATGTATGTAAATATATGTAGACTTAAGTATATTGAATACATTATGATGGTAGTGTAAGTATCGGCTAATATGGTAATAGTACGACCTTAGCACAGTGAATCATATACTATCTAGCTATATAGTGTGTCCTGGTAATATAGGTACTACTATATAATAATATATTGTATACAAATCACAAAGGCGTCTATAATATTTCTATCGACCATTGTCATTTTGTTTTTTAATTAAATATTTGTTCGTATATGCATCTAATGCGTATAGTGTGTATTTATCGTGCAAATTTATCTTAGGCCTTTAGGGTTCTGGTTCTGGTTCGCCAATGTCAACGGCAACACGTAGGCGAATAAAAAAAATGTATAGAAGTTATCATGATGGAACAGCAGGTTGCGTAACAGAATAAATACTTAATTGTATATTATAATAATATGTATTATAAATCGCACCCGCCACAATTTATATACACATGGTAGGTATATATTTTATTAAATCATTTATTTAAACAATTCGAAGAATTTTAAATCGTTTCCAATAGATCCTAGAAACCTAAAAGTAAAGGTAATTATTATTAATGTAGACCTTGGCGCACGTTTAACAAAAAGATTGTATAATATATTTTGTTTTTATCTAATCATCATAATCATCATCATCACAATCTTGGATGTTACATAAGTAGTACATACTTGTTATATATGATTCAGTGGTGTCATGAAAAGGTTTTTGAGAGGCAATGGCCTCTGAAGTTTTCGGGGTGGGTGGCTTAGGATGTTTAGGTAGTCGGAGTCTATAGTCTATTCATTATATAACAGGCATATAAACATAATAAACTGATTTTATGTACTTATTGGAATAATATAACTTAGAATTTCCAATATTTCCAAAGTAATCGTATGATAAATGATAATTCTTAAATAGGTACCTAGCAACCTCTTAATAAATTGTAGAAGGGCCTGGCTACAGGCATTTGAAATTATGAGGAGCGGGCTGAACCCTTACTAATAAATTATTATAATAATATTGAATAATAAGCTGAAAAAATGAACTAAATGTTTGGGGGCTTAAACCTTATGGTCTGTGGGGAAGGGATTATCCCCTCCCCACATTCTATTTGTACCCATTGACCTGGCTACTTAAGTCTCTTCAAGAGATACAGTGATATTGTGGTGGATGTTCACATTTTTGTTGGTTTCTTTAGGTAAAAAAAAGTTCACCACGCCACTGTACATGAATACATGACGACATGTGCAATTTTGAAGATATACCAAGAAGGAAACTTCAATTATTGATGTGTTGGTGCACATTTTTTAAATTTAAGAACATCAAAACATTTTTAAATAATAAATTATAGACAAATTAATGTACAATATATTCATTGAGTTTTTCAACTTTCTTAGTGTTTCTGTTTTTTTATGTTATTTTAATATTTTAAGTGAATTATCTCTTAAATATAAATAAGTATTAGTATTGCTTTAACGTTTATTGAAATTTAAGTAGATATGCATAAAATTATACATATTTATACATGCATAATTTTATTTGACAAAAAAAAATTGCTTCTTATAAAGATTTATTTTGTAGGTTTTATATTAGTTTGGTAAGAGTTAAAGTAATCATACCAAACAATTTGTCATGATACAGATTAAATTAATATATTTGTAACCCTAGAATTTTTATATACCTATCACCTAGTATAAAAGGATTAAAATCTAAGATTTAGACGATATTGTTAGTATAGATTAGCTGTTGTCGCTACGCTGACGACGGGCCACAGCGGCCCTTTCGGACATTTTGTGCGACCTGCGTTAAAATTGAATCGTACTCTCTATGCAACATTCTATAATATTTTTATCCATTTTTTATAAAATCCATTTTTTATTTTATAATTTTCTTAGTTTAACTTATTAGATATGTTGTTTCTTTCATTAAGAATAAAACTGAAATCTTGGTCAATTTCTATTAGGTATATAATACACCAGGAAAACTTTTCATATAAATTTCAAAATAATTTTAGCATTATCATGAAAAAAAAAAACGGGTGGGCCTCGCTTTGCTGTACAGTTGGGGGTGGAGTGTACCTCGTTTATAGGATAGGTCATTATTACAATGGATTTGTTAAATTTGAATGTAATGATAGATATCATTGTATACGAATAACGATTCTGAACGGAGTTAATATGTTTGTCTAAAATGTGTATAATAATATAGTATTTTATATTTAAATTGAATTATCATGCAATTTCGTAAAAATTTAAATTTAAAACAGTCGTAAAATTTTCTCTGTCTGGTAGAAATTTTTTTATATATTTTTGAAGGTAAGCTTATGGACAACCTAGTGTTAAAATTTTGAATCCTAAGTATAAACAGAAAAAATTTTATGAATTTTCAATTACAAAATAACTAGCAAATTATCACGGTTTTAACATATTTTATACAAATTTGAACTTTATAGGCTTATAAAATAAATTTGAGTGAAACCATCTCCGATATTTTTTAGTTACAATTAGTATTACTTATATTTAATCCTTTAATTCATTTTCAAATGTTTTTGGACAGTCAAAAAATTTTTATAGGTGTTAAAAAAAAAAAATTTTACAAAAATCGAAAATTTAAATTGTCTATAAATAAGTCAAAATATGTCAAAATACTTTGAAAACTTAACCATCTATAGAGAACACCAATATAAAGATTTGGTGAAAATTTCAAGTAGTTGCGGTTTTTCGTTTTTGAGTTAGAGCATTTTAAAAAAATGTAGTTTGTAAAAACGTGATTTTGCATAAAATTTCCCGTTTTTTCGTAATTTTTTTAACGTTTTTTTCAATTTTTCAAAAAGTATTAAAAAAGTTGGATTTTTGACTTGCTCAAGTACCATCTACATTCATTTTCCTTTCAAAAAAATTGCTGTATAAGCAAATCGAAGCATTTTTACTGTAAAAAAAGTTGTCGTCAGACACAAAAAAAAAAAAAAAACACACACCATTTTCCAATCAATAGATTCCATCACTCCGTTCAGAATCTAAAAAACAAATTATATAGTATCAGAATCAGATACAGACAAAGAGATTTAAATAGCCGAAAATTTTAAAAATTTCATTCCAAACTATATTGTCAATTATGCATTAGACCCTATTTTTTAAGACAATATTGTATAAATTCAAATTTAATTCCAGCTTGGGGCTCGTCAATAATTTTCAATAATGGTGTTTGACTATTTTCAAGCCTATTGGTACTGCTGGTATATATGGTATACATTTTCATATAGGTATTGCCTTATTAGTTGGAAATATTTAATTTAAATGAAGAATTCATTATGGAAGATTAAATGTTTATTTAAAAATTATAGGTACAAAAATGAGTTATCTGTAGATTCAAGAGGAATTTATACCATCGCGTTTTATTGTATACATACAAGTACAACAAGGACACAGAAGCACTTATTAAAAGTTCAATAAATAAATATATTCTTGTCAGCTTCCGCAGAGTGAATTAAAAATCATATATCTTAGGCCAATTTCATAAGTGTGAATCATGAATACTTAAAATTCATAATAGATATTATATTTATTGTAGTATAATTTACCATGTTATTTCTACGTATGGTGTAGTATTTTGTACCAAATAATAAATATACCTTATGTTATTCACAGTAAAATATTATTTTCCATTTCGCTTAACAACTACAAATCAATATTTTTAAATTCGTTATGCTCAACATTATAGGTAATTAATAAAGCTACTAAAATTTTCTAGAACGATAAGTTTTTTTGTGTGACATAACAACTGAATTAGGTCATAAAATCAAATGAAATTTTTTCCAAGATTACCTAACCAGAAATTTAGCTATATAATGGCGTATTTAGACGTTACATTATTTAGTAGTGAACAACTATAAATGCGTGTACACTATTCTTTATTTATTTATTTGAATATTACGCGCAAAAACCATTGTTTACATAAAAAAAAATGATATAGGTACCAACCTAGATTGTTTTCTAAGCGCACATATAATTATCATTTGATAATGCACGGAAAAATGTTATTGTCTGTCCATTTTTAGATCGAAAACAAATACCTTGTTTGGAGATTAGTCCGGACTGTTTGGAATAACTTCCAAAAGTATTGTCGATGGAAAAATTCTTGCGTTCTTGGGTTTCGCTATACATCGAATATACTTTCATGTAATGCAAGCGCAATGAGTAATGCGCCATATTTAAATATTGTAAACTATAAATAAGGTAAATCATATCGACGTAAGTATCCGGTATCGTGTCGCGCATATAAAGTGAAAATTAACAGCGGGTCGACGTTACAATATTATTATCTTAACTTGAGATTCTCAAGGTTTTCCGCAGTTCTGTGCGCGATACAAATAAATTGTATTCATAGTTTTGCTCGGGACATAGTCTTAAAAAGGACGGCGGCAACACGAATCGGTATCCGTTACTTACCGGTTTAGATTTTGGCGAAAAAAAAAAAACTGACGCACAACGGAAAGGCATATCGTTGTACGTACAAGTACCTAATATCTTATATACGTATACGTACCTTACATCTGACGCTCGTGCACAATCGTACGCAAACGGGTGACCTTGGACGATCTCGACCCACGTGAACTTCATGCTCATCTCTGCAGTATAGTACACGACCGCGGTGCAGGTTCAGTCAGTACTCAGCAGACGTCCCGCACGTACGAAACGCAACATGACGCGAATAATTCTGATCGCTGCCCTCTCGCCAATGCTGCTGCTGCTGCTGCCGCTGTTGGTACCGACCGCGATCGTGGTTCGGGGCCAGCAACCGCAGCCGCAACGACCGTTCCTCACGGAAATATTCCCCGAGCAGTTCGACCAACAGCAGCTCCAGTTCCGCCAGAGCCAGGTGCAGGTACAGTTGCAGCAGGTGCAACAGGCGCTCGAGGCCCGGCCGCAGGACTCGGGGCTCCGGGACTCGTTGCTGCTGCAGCAGGACCAGTTCTTGCGCGCGTTGCAGGACATCCAGCAGCAGCAGCTGGTGCTCCAGCAGAGGATCCAGGATCGGCTGAACGGCGTGCAAGTGCAGCCCACGCAGCTCGTGCAAGTACCGCAGCGCGTGCCTGTCCCGGTGCAGCAGCCGCAACAGCCCCCGCGGACGGTTCTGCCACCGCAGTTCCAACAGGCACAGCCCCCGCAAGCCGAGCAACCCGTCAGGAAAACGCCCGGCTCCGAGGGATCGTGTAGGACGGCCAGTGGCGAGTCGGGAACGTGCCGTCCTCTGGTCAGCTGTTTGTCGTTTTACGCCGAACTCCCCGAGCTTAAAAAACAACCGTGTAAATTGGCCGTCAACGAATTCGGAGTGTGTTGTCCGTCTAAAATTCGCAACCCCGGTGAGTTTTTCCTTTTATTTTCACTCTACACTGGTAATATTCTATAATGATAATAAATAAAAATAATATTAAACAAGCATTTATACGAGGTTGAACAAGATAATAATAGTGCTTTTCGCTTAGGGAATCTAATACAGTCATGGGATTCCACTTTTTTAATACCACTAAACTATCCAACTTACTATAATCAATTTTTAAACATGTTATTTATTTTTTTATTTTTTTCTCTATTATTTTTCTTTAATAGATATTAATCTTTTATGTATAATTAATAAATCTATATATAAGCACTTCTATACTACTCAACCATTGTAAACTTTGCAGGCTAATGACTTCAGCTGTTGAAGCGTTTATTCTTTATAAAAAAAATAGTGCATTTACCTGAATATATTTTCTTCTATACCTGTACATGACATAATACGCGTCGATATATTATATACATATTGTTACAGTAGATTCTCGTTATGTCAAATGTCAAGCGGATCAGAAAAAAATCAGTATAAAAAAATTCGAGATATTGTCTTATTAAAATATTTTATAAAATTGAAAAAAATTTAGTTTGAACGATAAGCTACCTACTCTAAACTTTTGTAAGAGTATTGAAATAATATAGATTTATATGTCTGATGCTTACTAATGCAACAAATAAATGGTTATTAATAATACCATTTTTCTACGTGTAATAAAATTATAATTGAAACTGGAAACTGGAGATATACTTAGGGTATATTGTATGTGTTACTTTAAAGTCAACAAAACAAATAATTTCCCCTTAAAAATAATATTATAGAATAAAATATTTGTATATGTTGTACATGAATCATAAACCCATAAATTGACGTCAATAAAATACACTGAAAATCCTAAAAATGCAAAATCATCATTTCTCATAATTATATACGCTACGAATTCTTAGATTTCATTAACAATGGCAAGGTCTACGTGTTCTATGACAAATATCTTAATATATATCTATGTCAAATATATTTTATAAAGTTTCAAGGACCTAGGAGGGTGACGAGTACGTAATAATTAATTTTCTGGAAAAGTTTTTTTTAAAAATTTAAATTATGTATACTTAAGTACACACATATAAAATTGAGGTTCGTGAATATGCATTCAGATTATCTCACAATATAGCGAAGGTACCTACATTTTTCATGTTTCAATTACAATAATGACGTATTGGTTAGTGGCTGGTTGTCTGGGTGGGCGTGTTTTATAGAATTGCAATAAAAATATATGAATTTGACACTCGAACAGTAGATGTAACTATAATACATTTAGCCATTTAGGAGTCATTGATCTACGATTCTCTGATCGCCACAACAATAATTCATAAAAACTGGTCTTAAACGGGTTTCGCATGTTAATGAGCTATAGCATAATAGCATATCGCATATGTATACAGTATAATGCGTGTTTCAATATCTGGTTCCAGACGCGCAATGATAGTTTTTTGAACTTTTATGGAATTTTGTTTAGCTAATCAACAAACAACGGCTACGGGAGTGATCAGAGCTCCACCACCACCACCCGTGGAAATACCCCCGTTCACGCCTGCACAATTAAATATAGCTGCAGCGAACGCATTGCAACGACTCAACGAACGACGAGTCTTGGTTACGTCTTTGTTTACTAAACGTATACTCGTGCCATCGGGCAGTGCCGCGGCATGGCACCAAGAGCTTTTTCCGACCACCAACGAAACGCTGTCCCAAGGAGAGCAGGCACAAAAATCCGTGGACGCAAGCGTGGGTCTCGTCAACGAGTGAGTAGGCACTTCTGATTACAATAGTATATACCTACTAGTCAATAGTCTTACTCATAAGTCATAACACAAGAATTGCACATACCTTGTACGTTATTTGGTGTTAATTAAACACCATTAATTAAACTGTTTCTGATTTCCAATAGAACACATTTAAAACACAACTTTTAATAACTTATAAAAATCTCCAAATCGTTAAGGTACCACACATTAGGCTACAATACAATACCACCTGCCTATCTTTACAATTTGTAGCATTCAAAATAAATAATAATAAATTATCTCTTGATGAACAGGATAGAATTTATCTATCTTATGACAAACGACATTTCAATATACCTATACATGTATATGACAGAACTATCTATTAACTAATGAATTATGTATAAAACAATACTTAATTGAATCATTTGATGAAAATGCATTGTTACGCCTCTTAACCCTGGACTAACATCAACTACCTATATTATAATAATATAATACCACAAGTTCCTTTCGTACTATAATTAAAAGAAATACCCGAAGGACTTTTAACACTTGGTATTAATTTTAAATAATTACAAAAATAAAACGTGGCGATAAATACACGATGATGTCAATAATGTTTCAAAACCTATGTTTATGTTTATAGTTTTCAAAACTTATGTTTCATAACTACCGCGATATGTGTTAATTTTGATGTATTTATTAAACCGTTTGAAGCTTGAAATTTTTTTTGACATATTTATAGACATTTGAAATTGTCGATTTTTCTAAGTATTTTATTTATTTATATTTTTGAAATATCGATAAAACCAATTTAGCTGTTTAACAAATCTTGAAAATGTAATACAAGGTTTATTATAAATTGTACTTATCACGGTTAAAAAAAAAAAATCGAAAATCGTCTTTTAAAAAATTTTTTATGACGGTCTGAAATATAAATTTTTTTTGAAATTGCATAAAATGACGATTTATCTTCAAACGATTTTAAATATTTGTTATTATTCAAAAAGTATGAGTTGTAGAACTTAAAATTTTTACTAGTTGTTTAAATTGACATTTTCATTTCAATATATTTTACAAATGTTTAAACTTTTTAAACATTTATAGGCATTTGAAACATTAGATTTTTTTAATTTTTTTTTATATAATTATTGACAAAAAAATGTCGCATGGACTTTAAAATTTAATAGATTTCACAGAAGTTTTTTTTACTGTCATTTAAAAATTATTGAAATTCATAGTCGCAGTTATTTTTATAAGCATTTAAAAAGCAAATATTGACATAATATTACAATTTAAATTTTAAATATATTTTAATGTATTATATATTTATATATACCTCTTTTGACTAACAAATCATCTCCGTTCAGAATCATTGATTGAACAATGATCAATGATACCTTGATAGCATTGCATTCAGATTTAATACATTCATTATAATAACCTAACTTATGAACGAGGTCCACTCTACCCCCTCTGTACAGCAGAGCGGCCCCCTCAGGTTCTTATAAGTATTTCTATAAAATATCATGCTGAAGCTGACAGCTTGCAATTTTTGTTACATTAATTTGTTTGCTCAGATAACTAATTTTGATACTGAATTCACATTTTATTGGATCAATAAATTTTACTATTTATAATATATGCTCGCAGGTATTAGGTTTAGGTATATAGTTATTTATGATTTCTGAAATATATAAAATTAATTTATCAAAACAAGCTACACACCTATGTTTTGCTAATTATAATGTTGAATAAATTAGAATAAGAAAATTCATTTTATATTTTCATAGTTTTTAAGTTTGTTTATTCAAGATTATTTCTATTACATTATTTCAGCTTTAATTTGACTCGTGAGCAAGGTACGTTTGCTTTGCCAAGTTTCAGTATTCTAGAAACAGTTTTAGGCGATACCTGTCCCAGAACATCATTTTGTCAACCTCATAAGTATAGGTCAACCGATGGATCTTGTAATAACATCCAACACGAACTTTGGGGACGAGCCAGCACAGCATTACAAAGAATTCTACCGCCAAAATATGGAGATGGTAAGTACCTAAAATAAATAAATTTAAAAAAAAAATTATAAATTATAAATTTTAGATTTTGAATGGAATGAGGAATGTATTATTTTACCATGATGTGTGTTTTTTTATTTTTTATTTTTGTATATGACGACACTTTTTTCAAGCAATTAAAATGTTTCGATTTCCTTATATGACAGCTATCCTGAAAGGGAAACTTAATTTAGATGGTACATGGTCATAGTCAAAAGTTCAACATTTTCAATACATTTCGTCGGGGAAAACCATAAAAAAAAAACTACGGAAAAACGGGAGTTTCTACTGAAAACTACTTTTTGACAAAACTAATTTTTTTTAATACTCTTATTAACAAACTAAAACCCGCATAAGTATACTTGAAATTTTCACCAAAAGTTTATATTAGCGTTTTCTAATTTTTCTATATATGGCTAAATTTTCAATGTATTTTTTTTTTTTTTTGACTTAGGTATTTATAGTCTTCTAGACAATTGAAATTTTCGATTTTTCTAAGTTTTTTTTTTTTTAAATATTGGTAAAAAAAATTTGACTACTCAAAACATCTTGAAAATTTATTGGGTTTATTCCAAAAGTTTATTAAATTAAAGTTTATTGTAAATTAAACTTATCACAATTAAATAAAATAGAAAATTGTTTTTTTTATAAGCACCTAAAGTTCAAATTTTTATGAAATACGTCAAAATCGCGATAATTTACAAGTTATTTTTTAGTTAAAAATTGATACAATTTTTGGAGTTTACATTTAGAGTTAACATATTAACACAAGGTTATCCATAACTATAAAAAAATTTCGGTCAAACTTTCAGTACAATTTTTGATAACCGTTTGAATATAAATTTTTACGAAATCGCATAAAATAACGATTTTAAATATTTCTTATTATTCAAAAATTATAAGTTGTAGAAACTAGAAAGTTTAACCAGTTGTTTAGATTGAAATTTTCTTTAAAAAAATTTTGTTACGACAAAATACTTGAAAATTTCATAGAAAATTCCACAGAATTTTTGAAATACATAAGCAGAGTTATTTTTTATAAGCATTTGAAGAGCAAATATTGACATAATATTATAATTTAAATACATATAACATAAATTATTATATATACTGCGGTATACCTATTCTAGACTAGCAAATCATCCTTGTTCAAAATCGTTTTTCGTATGCAATGATACCTAGCATTACATTCAGATTAAATACATTCATTATAATAACATTAATAATCTATTCTATGAACGAGTATACCACTCCTACCACTTTAATAGCGAGCTCCGACCAGTTCTTTTTTGTTTAAATTTATAATATATATCAAATCATATATCTACTAAATATTTATTTTTGTTAGGTGACCAATTATAATTTATCCTAAGTCGATAGCATAATATTTTGGTGTATTTATTTCATGATGGTAAATCACGAAGTAAATCTTATGGTAATATCCACGGGGAGTAAACATTTGTTACCTACGTAAGTGCGCAGAGCTCTGATATTTTTAAGCAGTTCAAATTTATAGCTGATATAAGAACATTATAAATGTTTAAAATAAAATAAATAAATAAATTCTTTATTCCTATTTAAATATACCATGCATATAAAATGTTCTATTTTTTAATTATATATGAATTATTTATTTGCATATAATAATTAATAACTCATTTCCTTATACTATATTTACCAAGATTTAAATATAATAACTATAATAAATATAATTTATATATAAATATATAATAATTATAAGTACACGCACTCTTTTCAATTTTTTTCTCAATCACGCCACTGAATTGCCATTTGCCAATTAGTATTATTTTGTATTACTTATGAACAATATAAAAACAATCATCAAGATTCAAGATTTATGAAGTGTAATAAAATATGATAAGTAATAAATCAGAATACAGGTTAAACGACTGTAAAATATTTTGTATTTATGAGCTGTCGATAGTTGTTAGAACAAATTATGAAATTATTTTTGTTTACATAGGTAGGTACTATTATGAATTGCTACAGTTAAAAATTTAAAAAATAAATGAAATAATTCGAAGCAATTTAAAATATAATTATTATTATACTAATTTATTCCATACAATTTAGGTGTGAACTCACCAAGGTCGAGAGCAGCCAATGGATCACCATTGCCAAGTGCAAGGCAAGTTAGCGTTACATTCACGCAGGACGTAGACTCACCGTCTGAAAATTACACCATGTTATTAATGCAATGGGGACAATTCTTAGACCACGATACGACACACACTCCTATAAGTAGAGGTCAAATGGGAAGTGGAATATCGTGCTGCAGAAATGGGAGAGAAATTGAAAGTTCTCTGCGACATCCCGATTGTTTTCAAATAGAAATTCCTCGAAACGATCAAATGTTTGCACCATTTGGCGAGAGATGCATGGAATTTGTTAGATCACTACCCGCACCACGTCCTGAATGTAATTTCGGGCCCAGAGAACAAGTAAAAATGACATAAAATAAAAATAATGCCAACATTTTATAGCGTAATATTATTGAGATTTATATTATAAAATATTAGATGAATCAAATTACTGCTTACCTCGATGGTTCCAATATTTACGGATCTTCACTGGCTACTCAACAAAGTCTGAGATCATTTCGAAGTGGAATGCTACAGTCACAAAATATCAGGGGAAAACAACTTTTACCCGGAAATCCCTCAGAGTGTTCTGACGATACGGGGAGATCTGCTTGTTTTAGAGCAGGTGAGTAATAAAAGCAGTAAAAACTACAAAGTAAAAAGTGCAGTCGTACAGATGTTTTTTACATCTTTCAATAATAATTATATAATTTTGCATAGGTGATGGACGTGTTAATGAACAAATCGATCTAGCTTTAGTGCACACAATTTGGTTGCGTGAACACAACCGTATTGCTTTCGAACTGTCGAGACTAAATCCTCGTTGGAGTGACGAAGCGATATTCCAAGAAACTCGAAGAATAGTGATAGCTCAGATACAACACATAACTTACAACGAATTTTTGCCCATTGTTTTAGGTACTTATGGTTTAAATTTGATTAGTATTGGATATATGAGTTTATTGTGTTGTGTGGCAGGAAGAAGCTACATGGCAAGATTCGGTTTATCGCCATTAGAAAGTGGATGGTCTAGAAACTACGATCCCGAGTTAAATGCCGGAATCACTAATTCTTTTGCAGCTGCCGCTTATCGATTTGGTCACACACTTATTCAAGGAAATATTCAGTAAGTTGATTTATAAATTCCTTGAATTGAACAAGTACATTTTATTAGAATGTTAATTTAATAATCAAGTCTACAATTATAGTGGTTATGGAAAATTTGGGAACATCCGAGAGAACCTTATACTCAGTAAACAACACTTCGCACCATTCAATTTGTACAAAGAAGGAGCTCTAGACGATTTTATCAGAGGATTATCCTTTCAGAGTTCTCAAAACTTTGATAGATTTTTCACTAAAGAAGTAACTAATTAAGTCTCAAAAAGTACGCTGCGCGTCTTTAACGCTACTAGAGCGAGGGAGAGGTGTTGCAGCGATATAGGTCGATTCCATGTCATTTTATCCGGTGACAAATGATCCTCGTCATAGATCCTATGCAAAAATATCCTGTACTCAAAATAACCCCAGAGCACCCTAACCACCCAAAGTATTTTGATTTATACTGTTTAACGTCAATACTTGAGTGTTATTTGAAAACTTTCCTTAATTCAGTTATTTATTTTTGAAATATTATCTATTTATCCGTATTATATTTTATGTATAAAAATGGACAAATCTCACTTATACGATAACTAACCAATAATGATAGTCAATACCTAATGTCTTATGCTAAATCTTATTTTTAGGTTACTGATCATTTATTCCAAGGCAGTTCGAATTTTGGACTTGATTTAGTATCATTGAATGTGCAAAGAGGGCGTGACCACGGTTTACCACCTTATAATGATTGGCGAGAAGTATGCGGTTATGGAAGAGCAAAAAACTGGAACGATTTGGAAGAATTTATGGAACCACAAGTATTTATACTTACTATTGCATATGCTCAACAATATTAACAATGTTATACTTATTTCAGACTATTACTAGACTAGCAAGACTGTATGGTTCAGTAGACGAAATAGATTTATATATTGGAGGAGTTTCTGAAAGACCTATGAAAGATGCTTTAGTGGGACCAACTTTTGTGTGCATTATTGGAGATCAATTTTCTAGGCTCAGACGTGGAGATCGATTTTTTTATGAAGAAGGAGGACATCCATCTTCATTTGATCAAGGTAAGTCTAATGTCAAATTCTTATAGAATAATTACATTATAGTTGTTTAATTAATTAATGTTTTAGTACAACTACAAGAACTCAGAAAAAGTAGTTTGGCAAGATTATTGTGTGATAATTCTGATAATATTGCCCTTATTCAACCATTAGCATTTTTAAAACCATCTTTCCTGTAAGGGATTTATTTTTATAATTACAACAATTTACTATATAGGTATTTAGTAACTATTAATATGATTATCAGGAATCAAAGAGTGGCTTGTGCAAGTTCTTCAATACCAAAGATTGATTTAAGAGCATGGGCTGGAGAGAAGTCTGCGGTTCCATAAATTTAAAGTCAACAATAACTTCAACTACAAGATAGTAATGACTAATGATATGGATGCTGATCAGATTGAATATTTTATAAGATAATATATAAATGAAAATGTGTAATATCCACAAATTTATCATTTAAATGCTTATATTTGTAGATTATAAAAACTGTAAATAAACTTTCAAATTATATTTATTTACAAATTATTATTAATAATTTAATATTTATACTATAAATTTATCATTGATCTGTTTCATCAACTTCCTTCTTAATTGAATTCTTTTGGACTGGTCTACATTCTGGATATTTATCAGTCAAAAAACTTCTTATTTCTCCATATTCCACCAATAGATTTAATTTTGCCTAGTAATAAATAAACTATAACAGTTAAAAATATTTTAAACTAATAAGTTTTAACAATACCTTGTCAATATTTCTAGCACTTTCCAATTTTTTCTCTTTAATGTACCAATGAGTCTTTTTGGTATAGAAAGGGGGGAATTTCTTCTTTCTTAATCTTACTTTATTATCCATAACATATTGCAAAAAATCTGGAGCTTCTTTTGGATTTTCATTAACAAATCCTGTTGGAGATGCTACTATTACTGGTAAGTAATCATTTTCTCTTCTAAATTCCACTAGATGATACTTGGTTTCATCAGCCAATTGTTGATGAGTTTTCTGTAACAATTAATAGTTATATTTTAATTAAAAAATATAATATATCTGAATTTAATTATACTTAAATTAATTTTTTACTAACTTGTTTTAATAATCCTAAAAAGAATGCTTTGACTAAATTTTGAATATTGGTAGAACCTTCTACTTTAGCATACAAGTCTGTTATTCCAATCATTTCACAAATTGTTTGTATTGCACGATGACATTTAAGGCCATATCCTTCAGGTCTCTTTTCCACAAATATTTTGGTATTGCAAAATTGAGTAAAAAAATCATGATAAACAGTGTGGTTATTATATCTTTCTATGTACATTAACTTTTGACCAGCTCTATTTTGAGCTCGTCTTAAGGCAGCTCTCGAATCTGCTGCTTTTCCTAAAGCAAAACCAGCCAAACCATTTTTATTACCAGTCACAGCAACAACACTAATTCTTCTGTAACGACCAGCATTAGCTTTCATACAAAATACAGTTTTGAATTCCAATACTTTAGAGTCAAAACCATCAAAGTGATCTGTTGAAAAAAGATAACATTAAAAAATATTGCCGCGTAATTTGTAAATATATCATAACGTAAAAAATAAAAAAATATATCAGTACTAACATTCATTTATAGATTGTGGAGGACCTATACTACGTCCAGGCATTTTGTTTCCAGACCATCCACGTTCTGTTGGAGAGAGTCTTATTGATCTAAATGTACCCATTGAATCTCTAAGCTTAATAAGACGAGATTCTCTTTCTGGATCAGGTGGTAATTTGGTCCTTTTAATTAAATCTCTTCCTTTTATAATAGGAGCATTGAGTCCAGGCCATATCATATTTTCTACACCTAATATTAAAAACAAATTAATTAATTATTAGATTATTATTGAAGTATACCATGAGAAATAATTCTAAATTGTTTTAATTTAACTATTGTTTATAAATGAGTGATATTACGCTGTAGTATGTACAAAACATCAATATTTATAGGATTTTTTTAAATTTTAATTAGATTTAAAAGAAACAGTTTGAAATTTAGATTAATATTATTCTGAAAGAAAAAAAGAAAAAACTTATCATCTTTATAATCAAGTTTTTTACAATAAATAAATAATTATACGATGATATGATTTAAAATAGTTATTGGTAATTATTGACTAATAGGTACATGTAAGAAAATTACTAATAATAAATTAATTAATGTATCTATCAATATTAATTAAATTTTAAATTAATTTTAAACTTAATTTAACTTTATAGGTACTTTATATAAAATTATTTATTTATTCGTGCTTATAAAGAGGTAGATTTTTCATTTGAGGAAATCACCAACAAAAATATAACATTTTTAAAGTAATAAGATACTTGCCAACACCAATAACTTGTCCTCTATTAAGATTTTTTGCTCTTCTTTTACCAGCCCCTTTACCACGACCACGTTTTTTACCTGCATTACTAACACTTGTTACACTTTTCCATATATGTTCAGCCGTATCTAAAAATAAAAATAATATATCCAACATATAATACTAAATAAGAATGATGAAAATTAAATACCAAATACTATTTATTAACAAGTAATGTTAAGATAAACCATACTCTAGAATACTCACGTTTTTTAAAAAAACTTTCATAGCGCACTTGCTGAACACATACTGGTTGAAACTGCAAGACTCTTGTAGGTGGAACAAATAGACTGCTGAAGCATCTAGAACAGGATTTCGTAATTTCTGAACCTAAAACGTAACAAAAATAAAATTTGAACAAAATAATTGGAATTAAAATTATGGTCAAAATTATAAACATGGTTAAATTTATATCACTAGTGAATCGACCAAATTCAATTATTATCTAAGTTATTGCTTACGATTGACTAAAATAGCATTTTGAACAGTGTTGAAAATACTCTTAGGCAAGAGCACTTGCTTGATCACAGACGACAACATTGTTTTAGTAAATATAAAATTTACATAGTCTATAAGTTTAATCCAAGAAAATTACGAGATTTAACTCGTAATGGAAATTATGTATTGAAAAATTTAAAATACTTAATCCATGCTTTTTACACAGAAATACAAAAAAAAAATGAAAGAAGGAAGATAATCATGAGATTAAGATCGAGATCGTCACTGCATGCACTACTGTGATAAGGGATCGAACGCAAGGGAGCCGCTTATCAGCTTTCGCAGACTCGCAGTGCTGTAATTAATAATAATTGTAAATTACTGTGTAGATTTCGAGCCTAGAAAACTGAAATTAATTTTAATTTTTAATAAAGCTGTTGTAACTCAATTATTCAATACCACAGTACTCAGGTACTCAAGAGCCAAGATGCTTAAGTTTTGTTAATTCTGAAAAAGTTAAAACAAATTGAAGTAGAATAGAAATTGATCAACTGTTATTTGTTAAATTGCCAAAATTAGAAAAATTTTTGAAAAAAAAATGTGTAAACTTTATTGAATTTAAAAATAACTAAGAATAATATTGTATACAAAGTACATTCATTTTAAGTATGGACTATCGTTCATCATACACGATTTTTTGTGACGATCGAGATTATAGTTACTCTTTAAAATCAAAACTGGGTTTGAACATCATTATCGCATAGAAATACATAAATACTCCATCATATTTTTGAAAAAGAATATGTGCGAAGAGCAAAAAATTTTTTTGAAAAAAACTTCAACAGAACATGCAGTCAATCTACGAATTACGAGCCCTTTTGGCGAAATTTATTGTGTAGCGCGTATATTGTGCCGGAATAGTGGTGGTATTATTGGTGGCATACATTTCGCCCGTTACCGATCGTTGATAAGAATTATGGAAATCAGCTGGTACACAAATAACAGGTAAGAAAAATAAAAATAAAAAATTAAAAAAACAACATATTTCCGAGATGCCTTCGGGACGTGAATGTTGATGACGATGATGTGAGGCGTGTGCGTGTAAAAGCGTTTGTGCGTGTCGTCGTTCGCCTTAGGTCCGAGAGTGTGTAGGACGTAGGTCGACGTTGAATGACGATTGTGTGTCTAACAGCGACGACAGTAATAGAAGTAATAATAATAATCGGTCTGAACGTTCAGTATCTGTCGAGAAGTAGGTTTTTTGGAAAACGAGTTCGCGCGGGCGCCGTCGTCTAACACGATCCTTACGTATTCGCGTGGGCTTTGCAATCTTCGAATTCGCTCAGGCAAAAAGTCTCGGTTTTTGCGTAAGTGACGGTCGCACAAATTCTGCAAACCAACCCTGAAACTAGTCTGCTGCTGACCGTTCATGTACCCGCGCGTTTGCAAACGGTGAAAACGGCAGTCATACAAGATTTCCATCATTGGCCGCAGGGTTCAACTACACCTTCCGAATGCAGTTGACATTCAACACCACGGCGGCCGTCGCCAACTATGCGACCCCGTAACGGGACATCACATTTGATCCAGGTACTTGAATATGGACTTGTTTTTACGTTGTGTCAATCTGTAAAATCTTATCTTTATAGTGGCTATCTAGCTCTCTTAATATCTTTATTGTCTTATGTTAACAACATGATTATTATGATTATTAGGTTTTATCAATCTTTAATAGTAATTTTACAGTTCATCTTGTTTGATTGTTACCACAAAATAAAAATCCTTAATTGTTACTTACCATTGTTAAAAAGAGTATATTACTGCTTAGTATTCAGTGTTGATATTCATCCTTACTATTTTCTATTTTTAAAATAAATCTCAGTTAATTTAAAATGAAAAACATCAACAAGTGGTGATGTTATTTCTTAAATTAAATGTTGCAAATACAGTACTCCTCGTTAACACAAAATTAATGGGACTGCAAAATTATCTGTTTGTGTTAAGTGTATATATACATGACCAAATTCATAATATCTAAATAAGTGTAATACACTATAAAATACCAATAACTAATACATACTCCAACATTCATTTTTATTTTAAATTATACAAACATTTATTATGCATTCAAGAAATACATATTGTATTATTGAAGAATGTTATCATAATACTTTTTCAAAAGGTATAATGATTTATGAAAGTCAAATGTACAAAATATCATTACAACTATTTAACTACCATATCAAAAGTTAAAATCTTGTAATAAAATGAAAATAGGATATTATTTTTCTGTTCATGTTAACAAACTAGATGAGAATATGATTCCCAAAATTTGTCTGTGTTTGATGTAAACCAAAAAATTTGTTCAGAGTAATCCAAAAGTATACTATAATGCAGCGGTTCCCAAACTTTAACGACAACGGAACACTTAAAAAGTAGTTTATGTTTCATTGGAACCCTATGTATTCAATTCCAACTCAACTCCAATTTTTTAATAATATTTTTTCCAAATATAATATAAAATCATTTTCTTGATAATCACATACATTTGATGGAACCCTTGACATTGTCCTACGGAACCCTAAGGTTCCGCGGAACACACTTTGGGAAACGCTGCTATAATGTATATTATGGCATTTCACAAGATTGGAAAAACTTCGTGTTGCCCAATAATTTGTGTTCGTGAAGGACTTCTGTGTATTAAAAGATTTAAGTAGAAGTTAATGAAATTAATTTTTATTAGAAATATATTGAAAAAAATGAGGATATATTTTTAATAAGGTAATAAAATACTTTTAAGTATTTATGTTCACTATACATTGAAATGTTTAGTATGTTAAATCCCTCATATCCATGATGAATCTCTCCCAATTTCTATACTTATAATAAATAAAGAGAACTTATAATACCATATAGGGCATCATATAACTTTTAAAACTCAGTATTAGATAACATTTAATTATTTATTAATAATTAGCATTATCAACATTTGTATGAATAACACCATAAAGTATATTAAATCAAGTTCAATGACATTAGTTTTTTTATCTATATTCTATAGGATAAATACACTCTTCTAATATTATCTTTATTTTCATGACTTCATGATGTGTGAAATTTATATTTAATATGTATTGATGTTTGTTCATAGAATATTATAAGAAAATTTGAAAATTATTAAACAATCACTATCCTAGAACATTATTAAATTTTATGTCTTTTTTTTAAAACTGTATTTAGTTATGTGAGTTGAACCAAAATGTGTTAGCCCATGTTTAAATTAGGTAGGTAAGATGTTAACTTGAGTAATTTTAGTGAAGCCCTTTGTGTAAGTTTATGATACCATAATATCATATAGTACCTCTCCAGGGCCTAAAATTTTCAATTTTTCGTACTACATATTATATTTTAATTAAACGATAATAACAAATTATGTTCCCAGATGATGAAGATTCTTCTGAAAATTGATTTTAACTATCAATTAGGTATAAAATAAACCAGTACTACAATATTTGTTTATGTAATTGACTATTTTTATAATTTCAATAAAAAAAATTCATTTTAAACACATATTTTAGATTCTGAACGGAGTGATGGAATCTATTGATTTTACAATGATGTGTTTTTTATTTTTATTTTTGTGTCTCTCATCACATTTTGGGGCAGTAAAAATGCTTCGATTTTTTAAACAGCAACATTTCTGAAAAGAAAGTGAATGTAGATTGTACTTGGGCAAGTCAAAAATGCAACTTTTTCAATACTTTTTAAAAGCGTTAAAAAAACGATAAAAAAATTACGAAAAAACGGGAAATTTTACGCAAATTCACGTTTTGACAAAATACATTTTTTTAAAATGCTCTTAGTCAAAAACGAAAAATTGCAAACACTTGAAAGTTTCACCAAATCTTTATGTTGGATTTTTCTATACATGGTTAAGTTTTCAAAGTATTTTGACTTATTTATAGACAATTTAAATTTACAATTTTTGTAATTTTTTTTTTTTGAAATATCTATAAAATTTATTTGACTGTCTGAAAACTTTTGGAAATTTAATACAATGTTTATTATAAGTTATACTTATCGTAACTAAAAAATATCGAAGATCGTTTTACTTAAATTTTTGTTTATAAACTTACCTATAAAGTTCACAAATTTGTATAAAATGTGTCTAAATCATGTTAATTTACAAATTATTTTATAGATAAAAATTCATAAAATTTATTCTAGTTATACTTAAGGTTCAAAATTTTAACACTAGGTTATCTATAAGATACTCTTCAAAAATCTATAAAAAAATTTCTACCGGACTTTAAGAAAAAAATTTTATGACAGTTTGATATTTGGATGGATAAAATTAAAATGTAATGAAAATCTATGTCACAGTGTTGCCAGCCGTACGAACATTTTAACTACCGTATGAAAATTATGAAAACCGAATATTTCAAAAATTCAAAACATTAATTATTTGCTACGCACTTTTGAATTTCGTAGTACACATTTCACTTTTCGTACTACACAAAGTGTGTCGTAGTACACACAATTTTAGGCCCTGTACTTATCTACCATAGATATGTATGTATAAATATTTAATATAATATAGAAATATAGGTAAATAATTAAGTTCATAAGATAGGTACCATGAATATGTATGTAATATGTATATATCATGTTCATGAAAATATCACTGTGTATTTATATAGTATCTACATAAATTATTAATTTCTAATAACTTAACAATATGTTGTATATTCATGTTTCATTAATATTAATACTTCTAATTATGATAAACAATAAAATATAATAATAACTAAATTTTCAATTGAATGTATATTATCCTTTAGGTACTTTATTTAGTATTTAACATGAGTATTATAATTCTACAGTACATTGTTATGGTTATTCAATCAGCTCTGTTTCAAATATCTAGTTAATGCATTTTTATATAATTCTACTAAAAACCTGTTATTTTATTATGCTAGAAAATATGTAGGTAGATGTATCATACACTTAAATATTGATTTTCCTTTTAAAGATAGATAGTCCAAGTATTTTAATATATAAATGTGTGGGACAGATTAACTGTATTAATCATATTGTTGAAGTTTTAATTTTGAATTTATTATTATTTTAATTTTTTATTTATGTAATGGGATATCAGTAACTTATCTATTTTAATTATTCAATATTTATATTAAAATAAATATGAAAAGATTCTAGCTTGTTGATTTATATAATTTATCTAAATAATAGTATTGTCTTAACAAATTTATTATTCAGTATTATTTAGTATACAAGAATAGTAAAAGAAATAAATATACAAATAATAAATTGTGTAATTAACTCAAAAAGTAAAAGCAAAATTTGATTTTAGATTCTGAACGGAGGGATGGAATCTATTGGTCTTACAATTGTGTGAGTTTAATATTTTTTTTTGTGTCGTCACGTTTTGGGGCAGTAAAAATGTTTCAATTTTCTTATACAGCACTTTTTCTGAAACGAAAATGAATGTAGATGGGCAAGTCAAAAATTAAACATTTACTTTTCAATAACGTCAGAAAAAATCATAAAAAAAATCATGGAAAAACAGGAATTTTTAAACAAAACCACGTTTTGACAAAATACATTTTTTTTTAAATGCTCCAATTCAAAAACGAAAAATCACAAATATTTGAAATTTTCACCAAATGTTTATATTAGCGTTTTATATAATTATTGATAAAGAAACATTTTGTTAGGACAAAATACTTCAAAATTAAATAGAAGATTCCACAGAATCGCCACTGAAGTTATTCTTACTACTGTCATTCAAAAACTGTTGAAATACATTGGCACAATTATTTTAATTATGTTATGTATTATATTTTTTTTTAATAAGCACCTGAACTGCAAGTATTGACATAATATTATAATTTAAATATAATATAATATGTTATAAATACCTATTCTAGACTAACAAATCATCTCCATTCAGAATCATTTTTTAAATGTAATTGATACCTAGTATTGCATTCAGATTGCAACAAATCCATTATAATGACCTATCCTATGAACGAGTTGTTATCCTACTGTACAGCAGAACGAGTCTCTGTCCAGTTCTTTTTTTTTCTTGGAATTAAACAAATTATTTAATAAATCTAGCTAATATAGTTTATTGACAATAATAAACACTTAATATTTTCAATTAATATATGTTTTTCCTTAGTAGGACAAATAATTGTATAGATTGAACTAACGTTTTTCAGATGATAATAAATAGATAATAATAATTTATTAATTTTGTTAATTTTTAATAATTGTACCTATCAGATATAATTACATTTTTATCACATTTTAAATATTTTTTAATCAATCATTTTCTAGGGTGTTATGCATTTGAGCACAATACAATGGGGGCCAACATGGGTAAGAGTTCAGCTTCTTTACTGGATGCATTCCCTACACCACAGAGTAATTTGCATGTGGTCATGTTGGGCCTAGATAGTGCTGGTAAAACAACAGCTCTCTACAGACTTAAATTCAACCAGTACTTGAACACAGTTCCTACTATTGGATTTAACTGTGAAAAAGTAAAAGGAACTGTTGGAAGAGCTAGAGGACAAACATTTCTTGTATGGGATGTTGGTGGCCAAGAAAAACTTAGACCTTTGTGGAAAAGTTATACGAGGTAAAATATTTTCAATTTGATTATTCTTAATTATAAGTTAAATATGGCCTGTTGCCTTGTACTAGTTATTTATGTATTTGAATTTGAATTGCAGGTGTACTGATGGCATACTATTCGTTGTAGACAGTGTAGATGTAGAACGGATGGAAGAAGCCAAAATGGAATTAGCTCGCACTGCGAGAGCTCCAGAAAATACAGGTGTACCTATACTAGTATTAGCAAACAAACAAGATTTGCCTGCAGCACGAGATTCAGCCGAATTAGAAAGACTTTTAGGCCTAAATGAACTTAATCATTTATGGCATATTCAAGCTGCTTGTGCTATTACTGGAGATGGCCTTCAGGAAGGTTTAGATGCATTATATGATATGATATTAAAACGTAGAAAATTAGCTAAACAAGTGAAAAAGAAAACTCGATAAATTAGGTAATAAGTTATGTTTTTTTTAATTTTCCACAAAAATTGTATGCTAAAATATAGATGTAATACTGGGATAAATATTCTTTTGCACCAACATTTCTGTGACATGTTTTATAATGATCAATTCACAATGACACTATGTTTAAATGTCACATAAGTCTTCTTTTTTTTTAATTAAACCTCAAAAATTGTTCTTTAGAATGAGTAACTTTTTTAAGTTTTTAAATAATTATTGAAAACAGTTGTATTAATCCTAATAATTGATCTGTATAATGAGGTTTAAAACTACATTTATTTGGGTGCTTAATTATGTTACATTAACTTTAAAATAATTTTTTTATTTTTAACAACTATCCCACCGAATGTAAATATTAATATTATATTTTAAAATTGAAGCTACCAAATCTTTTTTTAGATGCCAGAATAAAATTATTATTTTCACTTCAGTGTTGTTTGATTCACTTAAAGAACAACTAGTTTGTTATCAAATGTATATGTTGTTCCTTTACAGTACTTTATTTTTGATATATTATTTTTCTTTGTTAGTGCAATATATTTCACTTGTTTAACATTATTACTGCACTAAAGAACTGTATTCAGTGGGTCAAAGTCCAACAATTTGTTTTTGATTGTATCCATTTTCTAGTTCATTTTTTCATGGTTAATATAGAGTTGAGTGCTGATCCCTTAGTTTATAACGACATTTTTAGTTTCATAATTATAGTTGATTGTTACTCACTTGTCACTTGTTTATGTTATTCAGCACCACAGCTATAGGTATAGATCTATATGCCGTATATCTATCAGCACTAGCCAAATAATATTTGTTTTATATCTTATAGATAATTGTTTTAAATAAGATATTATTATTATTATTTTTTTGACCTTTTCTCTGACATTTCTTTATTTAATGCACCTCATAAGTTTGAAATCATATTATATATAATATAATCTCATATTTAAAATGATCAAGTAATATACTACTTAAATTAAATTTTGACTTGAAAATGGATCAATCATATTTATACTGATTTCACTTTGAACTTCTCTGAATATATGTATGTATATATAATTATTTCTCTATTTATTATTGTTTTTTTAACTTAAGTTATAAATTCATTTTTTTTTTTTATGCTTTGTTATGACTTTTTTAATTAATTTTTACAATTATTAAGGAATCTACTTAAACTTTATAAATTATTTTTTTTATTTTATATCGAATAAGAATTGTCACATTTTTTTGAAGATCTTAATATTTTTCTTGTTGACCTATTCTATTGTAATAATGCCTATATTTTCACTCCCTCTTATTTTTATGTTTGAATGTGTGTATAACCCTACAACGAGACTGTTTTGTGTTTTGTTATATTGAATAACATTTTATTTATGCATAAATAATTTAATATAATTGTAATTAATTAGCAATTATTAAGTATTTATCATTAACAATAAGAAACAATCATGTTTAAGGTTTTTTGCTACATATTTTATGAGTATTAGAAAAATTAGAGCAAATTATTGTTTTGACTTATATTTTGAATTGTATGAAAGCTGTGAAACAGTTATATATTATAAATTATCAATTGAGAATTTTTTTTTTTTTTACCATCTTCAAAATTATATTAATTTTGTTTAATGTTAATGACAACAATAGTATTGTAATTTATGATATTATTGTTTCTTTTATGTAATAAATTTGATTTTACTCGTTTTTCTAAATATATTGTCTTTTTAATTTAAAAACAATGATTAAATTGAAAACATTTAAGATTATTATTAGCAAACATGTATCTACAAAATGTCTATAAGGTTTTTATATCTTGTAATATTGTTATTGTTTAATAAAACATTACAATAATAAAGAATGACTATTTAAAATCATGGGTTCCTATAAATGCTGTATAATATTTCTGCCAATTATTCTGCCATGTTATTTTTATCACTATTTATAAAAAATAGTTTGTTAGTTGGTTATCATTCAGTCAACAATCAGCTCTCTTACTTTATCATTATTTTAATTATGTCAATAACATTGTGTAGTTACAATAGGCAATAGTAATTTGTTGTCTTGGTTATTTTAATTTATTTTAATTTATTTAAATGCCCTACCTTCAGGTTCTAGGTGTTAACTTGTAAACAAACTCTGCTAGTGTAGCAAGTAACACTTTTTCAACTGAAATCATAATATTAATATCTATTATACCTCATGACAAAAAAGCTCTAATTTGTCATGTTATACCTATATTCTTTAGGTTATTGGTGCAGTCATTGATTATAAAGTATTTACTATTCATAAACAATAGAACAATACACGTTCATAGGCACATCATGACTTTAGGTGCAGCCAATATATAATATAAATGGTAATAACTAATAACAATAAATAATATATTATATATCTATGGATAAGTGTGCTTTCCTATAGTACTTATCACGAATTAAGTTATACTAGATACGTATATCTCAATTTGTGGTATCTGCGCCCTGGTATGTTTCTAACATCTTACTCCATAACGACCTTAAAATTGAAACCATTGCCACAGTTACATCCAACCACACCAACCACTTGTAGCCAACCGAGGTAGAGTCAATCCACCAAATGATCCCACCCGTTGGTTAAAAAGACGATGGTGCAAAGATTTACTTAATCCCTGATCACAATGCCGCTGAGGGTTCTGTCACTGGGCAGAGCCTCCCTTCTCATAATATTCATGTAAATATATATATATATATATATTTTTTTTTTCATTTAATATCCAATTTTCTTATTGTACGTATGTTACAGATTGTAAATATTCTATTTAAAAAAAAAAAAAAATGTGTGATACTAATCTATTCTGTGCATATACAGCTATACGCCTACACCCCATTTAGCCGGTTTACCTGTACCCAAACCAAAGCGTTTTATTTTTGTGGAACTCAAATTATTGCTGTATTTCAATAGGCTACATTTGAAAAAAAAAATTTGATTTATAATCGCATTTAACTATGTAGATGGAAATCGTTCGTATGTATCATCATTAAGTTGACAAATTTATAATTAGCATCGAGTTAAAAAATACACTTCATACAAAATCTATATCCTTTTCTTTCTCTTTACGGTCTACGTAATAGATAGCAATACAATAGTACAGTCAGTACAGAACGTCAGAAGGAACAACATTGAGAACCCGAAAATCGGTGAAAAAGTTTAATATATCGGTGCAGATCGACATTAATTAATTTAATTAATTAACTGATTTTTCATACTTTTTAATGTTATCATCATGAGCTACTATATCATATATTCTGTGATAGTAGTTCATGGTTATCATTGTAAACAAACGTGATGAGATAATAAATACATTCTGTAGCGACTGTAGCACGGTCACTCCTTGATTGATACGCGTTTAAATGTTAAAACACTGAAAACTGAACGGTTGTAGCATTGGACTCGCTTGAAAGTTGTAAATTGTAATCTGTAAGACTAAAAATCTTAAAGAACAATGCCCAAAGTAGTATCTCGAAGTATCGTGTGTTCGGACACCAAAGACCAAGAAGAGTACAATGAAGATAAGCCACTACACTCGTATTACTGTTTATGCGGACAGATGACATTGATCTTGGGTAAGCGATCGAATTCAATATGTATATTAATTTATTATAACAAAGTGATTTGTAACAAATTTGGTTCAGAAAAAAATAATTTAGGTGTAATCTATATCCTACAAGTATTACTTCTTACATCATTATAGTTATACAGTCTATTACACGTTTGTGAGTTTGTCATGTATTAGTTATCAATTTTTAAATCATAATTTTCTAATCACTGCGTTTCTTTGATCACTGATTGAAATATTAAATCTTTGATGTGGATAACACATGGCATTAATTAAAGGTGTGTATAGGTGTATTATAATTCTTTGATCTTTGTCTATTTTAGATTGTGCCTTAGAAAAATTACCTTTACGCAAACGAGATGGGGCTAGAGTGGTTGACGGTTCTAAGCATGCCAACAAAACTACTTGTGATCCAGATGAAATCATCTATTTGAAACGTCAAGAAGGTATTGAAAAACAACACAGATCTAAATGCAAAAAGTTGGTGGATTCCTAATGCCTAAGGTGATACAGTACTTTCCAAGTACTTTATTTTTATTTTTCCAACAGGTGTGGTTTGTTTCTGTACTATAAACACCAGCCGAATACAAACGTATATTTTATTGTACAAGGGGCTTTGGTGAAAAATACTGGTGAAGGTCCTAAAATGGATATTTACAATCAAGTAGCAGTAGAGAAACCAAAAAAAATTATGGTTACTAAACATACCAAAAACATGGGAAAGTTCAGTTCGGTTACTGTATCTACTATTGACGAAGAAGAAGATGAAATAGAAGCGGTTAGTCATCAAGTACTCT
Source organism: Chaitophorus viminalis (assembly GCA_025469195.1). NCBI lineage: Eukaryota > Metazoa > Arthropoda > Insecta > Hemiptera > Aphididae > Chaitophorus > Chaitophorus viminalis. Next base: position 255,323 of record JAIPRK010000224.1, read on the forward strand.
AATGTAATTGAAACCAATATCATTTTTTTTTTTTTTATATACAGAGAGAAGTAGCAGATTCATACGCGAACAATGCACGGATAATTGAAAAGCAACTTGAGAGGAAAGGCATGAACAACAAGCGTAAAGTGGCAGAATTTGTCGAGCCAGAAATTGCATTAGACATAAAAAGACATGCTCGAGGAACACTATTGGAGAAATAATGATACTATTTTCATTAGCCAATTAAACATAGTAACTTGTATAATAATTTTGTAACTTTTATTAAATAAATGTTTATTTGTAAGTTGTAACTGTACCATATATTTCAAAACTTAATTAATTTTTATGACAACGGTTTTTCATTGTTGACTAAAATCTGATACACAAGATCCGGGGTTCTTGGCATCAGTGAAGATGGATCATCATACTCATTGGTGGGATTGTGAACATGCTCGTATAATTGTTTGTAAACAGCTGAAATCACCTCATTTGATTGTTGTCTAACTTTGCTCAAGTGTAAAGGATTTTTCAAACAGCCAATTTGTGGTACCGCTATAGAATCTGGCATGACTAGCATGCTTTCCAATTTACTCTATAAAATGTATTATAATTTAAAAGTATACAATTAACATAGCAGTACATACAATTAATAAAGAGTATTTATATCAAGTTTCTTGGCATGAAACTAGTATTATAACATAATCAATTTTGTGGTTATTGTTAAATTACCAAAAAATTTATCAAATTTTCTGCTTCCATCCCTTGAATCTGAGATAACGGAATATTTGCTCCTTGGGCTTGCAGAATTGTTTGAATGTCCTCTAGGTTCAAGTGTATAACAAGATAGTTGGCTTGTTCAGTAGAAACGGTTTCGATTTGCACAGCCATTTGAGCCTGAAGAATCATGAATTATTATACCTTCGGTTTAGACTACAGATATATAATCAAAGGTATGTTTACATATCTGTGATTCATACTTAAACTCAGTTTTAACTTTAAACAGGTTTAAAATTTATATACTTGTAATTTTTCAAGTTTGTCTTCAATATATTGGTACTGCTTAAGTACCTCATGTATATCATTTAAACAATTGAGATGGTATACAGCCATTTCTAATGGAGTTAACCGGGAAGCACTCAAATGAATGGCTTGAAGTAATGGTTCTAAGACACAAGAAACTATCTATAATTTAAAATTAAAATTGCATTAAATATATTGCATAGTTTTAATAGTAATAAATATTAATATTTATAATCGACGGTATTACTGATTATTTATACTACCATGGATGTGTCCTCTTGTTTATCTTCTGTAACGGCAGCTACTGACAACACTTGCCTAAGGATACTTAACAAATGTCCAATACCAGGAGATGGAGATAAATCTAAAGGCGGTGCTTCAATACGCTCTAAAAGAGTATCTCTTACCAAGTTTTGTAATTTGTTTAAAAACACGCATTCCATAGTTTTGTGCAACTCATCAATTGTTTGACACAGTTGTCCAGTGGGAACTGTCTGAACCAAAAATTGTCATAAAATTTCTTAAATGTAACTAAATTATTTTAGTATTTCAAAAATAAGTAGATATTGTATGTGCTCCATCAGTAATGCACTGTTAATTGTTATACATTAAAATATTTAAATCAAACTTATTTTTCAATTTGTTTTCAAACATTAAAATGTATACATAATTTTAAAATTATTAATTTTGTTGTATAAAACTATTTTAGAGTACAATTACAATGGTGACATCTGCAGCAAACCTAATATACATAATATTACAATCTTTTAGCTTACGATAATTATTTTTATCATATAAAAAGTTACATCTGTTGGTCATTAAATTAATTTATTGGTTTATACATTTTAAACTTACTTTAATTACTATTTGAAGATAGAACTTAAGGGAACTAGCAACACCATATAGGTCAATAGGGTTTTCATTCATGTGCAACACGCTCTCTACACGTGATGCTAATGGGCTGCACAAGCCTTCAGTTATACTACTCATACATGTTGATATTTCTTCGTCTACATCTATACCAAAAATCACATTGAAAAAATGAATTGAAAAAAAAAAACAAATGAATCAATTTTTTTTACTTAATTTATCACAATTTTTCAACAGATAAGATAGATATTTTCTTTCAATAGGAACATGGTCAATCAACCAAGACAACATATTGTTTATGTACTGTCTTATATCTTTTGAAAATGTTTTTATTGATGTATCATTTGAATTATTTGCTGTAAGAGCATCAATAAATCTTTGAGCGACTATGGCTTGTCTTACTGTACAGTATTCTTCTAACACGTACCTGAAAGAGTATATTTTAAATTCATAAACTTATAAATTATTAGTTGACTATTAGTATGAAAAAAATTTACTTAAACAATACTGGTCGATCTTGCAACACTTCCATGGCAAAAACTAGAAGCGGACCCGTAGCTGTAGACTCTATATCCTTACAATTTAACTGACTCCATCTATATAATACTTCCATTGCCATTTGCTACAAATAAATACTTAATTAATATAAAATTGAGAAATAAAGTTTATGTTAACTCTACCTGATGGGCAGAAATTTGTTCCATTAAGCTAAGTGCTGATGTTTGATGACCAGCTTGCATCAGAACTCTACAATTATTGCTTATATTTTGCGTTTTACGTAAAGCTTTAAAAAATTCAGGAGTTACATCATTGGATCGCAATGCACCCACCTCTGAAGAATTCAACTGAAATGCTTTTGAGTATGCATCTGCTAATATTTGTTGATTAGATATATTTTTCCTTAAAAAAATATTTGAAAATAAGTATTTGTATTAAATAATTATTAGATGGTTTTTCTATTCAATCATATACCTTTCAAGTTGCAATCGTTTTGTGAGTTCAATTAAATTCTGAGTATCAGATTTAGTGTCTTTCAATTGAGAGGACATGAACACAACAGCTGTGCTCAAAGAATTTACATTATCATGTAAGGTGTTTACTGCATTTTTAACTTTTTCAAATGATGCCAAAAAATTCTAAATTAGAAAAAGGAATTCAGCACCATAATGTTACAATATTAACTAATTTAAACATATAATCTTCTCTAATCAGTATCTTATTTAAGAATTTTTCATAGAGTGGGCCCAGATAATTTTCACAACAAATTTACATGGGAAATCAGCCCCCTGCCTATCCCACATCATCACACTGAAATAGAAATGCAATTAATTACAATGCATTAAAAAAAAAAAAACCCTATTAATATTAATAATTATTTATTTTTTATCACATAAAACTATCCAAATGGATGAAATCTTAAATGAACCAAAATTATCAAATAAGTCATGGACTCAAGGTATCTAATATAATTTTATTACAGCATGTATAATACAAACTATTATTATTTTACAAAAAAGCGACAAAAATAAGACTACAAATTTTCTTAAATCAAACATGTGACGAGAAATAATATTTTAAATTTTAACCTTAAGAAGACATGGGCACCCATGAATTAACAAGCCATGTGATTTTTGTTGTCAAATTACTTATATGACACGTCATGTAACAAAAATTACTTGTCACATCAGAGTAAAATCATGTGTCACGTTATTTCAATGGGCATAGGCGGTCAAGTTATAAAGAACCAAAGCGTATCAGATAGAACCAAATTATTAACCAAAATGACTAAAAATTATAACAGGCATCGAGCAGTTAAATGTTCAACAGAATATGAGCAATTTACAGTGGCAGTTATAACTGGAGAATATGGGGAGAGAGGATACAAAATTGACATACAATATATAAAAACGCCTAGAACAAATAAATAGGAGAACCTATATCTATTGCCCAATATTTTCAACTTGTAAAGCACACACCTGTATTTGAATAAAAATGTTTTATTATTTATATTCTTACAGTCACAGCAGTCTTAAAAGTTGTATGGGACCCCTGGCTCAATATATTTCGAGGGCCTTATATTTAATTATGATATATATATTTTTCACACATAAATTTATAATGTATTATTATTATTTATTTAATTATTAAGTATATTTTTGGATAAAAAGTACATTTTTTTTTGAATTTCTATTACTTATTATTGTTTATTATTATTTATTATAATTTCAAAATAGACGGTTAAAAAGTACATAAATTAATATGTTTTAGAGTTAAGAAATAAATGTAATTCTTGAAACTAAAACTAAAATAATCGTCATAAAAATAGTATTAACATAAATTTGTCAATATGTATACTTTTTTAATGTTTACTTCTTAGCTTTTTCATTCACAAACTCTTCTATATTTTCATAATCTAACTTGATAGTAGTCCAATATGTTCAATATTCAATAAAAATATGGAGTTAAACCGTTTTTGGCTCATAGTAAGTACTTCTAAGCTTTTCTTTAATTAATTTTAATTTAAAAAATCAACAATCCTTACAACTGTTGGTAATTATCTTTGATAAAATAATCTTGAAAGAAAGATATTATTGTTTGGAAATAGTTCATTTGATTTCAAACATTTGTATGTACAATTGTATGTCACTGCATACAGTATACTTTATCACAAAGCAGTATTACACAATAATTTACTAAACTATGGTCCAAGGGGAGATAACGCTTTAAAACTGCCCCTAGCAATTTTGGGTATTTTGTGGTTGTATATTCTCAAGTTAAAAACCTGTGATAACATCCTAAAAGAATTTTATAACTTATCAATTATTTTAACTGCACCTTTTTTATTTTCAACAATGCATAATAATAATTTTTATTAATTATTATGAAAACAAACTTTTTACTGTGTTCTAACTTATATTAGATGGATATAAATGGGGCTCCAAGGAACCCCTAAATATTCCAATGACTAATTTATATATATGTAATATTATAAAATAAATCATCATTATAAAATTAAATTTACGTATTAGTAATATGTTCTTATATTTATTAATATAATTTATAATTAAATTTTTTTTTACATACTTAATCATAATGGTTGAGATATAAAAGTTAAAACTAACTTACTTCATTTAATGCAAGACTTCTTTTTTCTATTTTAGTCCTTAATCCTCTTCTACATTCTAAGGTGTTTTCAGTATAAAATTCAGATATTTCCTTTAATGCTTCAAGTGCATCCTGAAATATTAAATAATAAATTGTAAATTTTTTTTTCTTATCGTATAACAGAAACAGTGTGCTCACTACTCTAATTTGATATTTCTATACTACTTCAACGACTATATTGCATTATAACCTACCTAGATCTGAATTTTTAATTTAATACATTTTTATTTGTTATAAATATGTTTTCCATTTTTACACCCTTTCACCCCTTTTAATTCCATAATGGAATTTAGAAAAATCTTTTCTTAGAAAGTCTCTACCCCATGAAACTAGATTATCGACTGAATTTCAAACATATATCTTCAACTATATTTTTTCATTTACCCCCTTTGATCCCCCTTAGGGGTTGAAAAATGCTTAATGCTTTGATTCTTTTTTTTTTTTTTGTACCTTTGTACACAATTTCAACCAGAATAATTTCTTTGATATACACAAAGTTATGACTTTGGTGCATTGAGAACTGAGAAGGTAATTTTTTGAATTTTTCAATATATTTTAGGATAATTGCAAAAAATAGAGTAATATTGACAAAAATTAGACTAGAATAATAGTTATATGATTATTTTGGTTGTCATAGCAATTTAAAACATGATTTACTGTTACTTTATATCCATCATCATAAAGTCAACACAAAATTAACATCATAAAAAATTGCTTTAGAAACCAAAAAGTGAAAAAAAATCATACATTCATCTCAGATCCCATACTGCCTTCAACCCATTAAAATTCTATTTTCGATCCATGATTTTGCCTATGTACTTCTCTAAGCTTTAATCTATATTTGTGCCAAATTTGATCAAAATCGGTTTAGAGAATAAGGCGTGAAAGCGTTACCACTACTAAAATGTCTTATAATTACTATTCTCTTAAAAATGTTTCTATGACGAGATATTTAGGCATTATCTAGAATCATCATCATTAAATGAAAGAAACAAAATGTGTATTATAATATTTTATATTTGTATAATTAGAAAATTATTATATAAATATAAAATATTTAAAATATTCTTAATCTCCATACAATTATTCTCTATTTTGAACTTCTGTTGATAATTTAAATTCAATCTTTATAAAAATTCAGTCATAAATATAATACTAGGAGTAAGGAAAAATGTAATATTAAATCTATTTTGTTTTCTACTATAATTAACAAATGTAGCTCAATTAACAAAGGTCTAAAAATTTGTAAATCATTAAAATTTAATATTTATAATTTAAAATCATCTTATAGTTTTAAAAGGCATTTCATTAGTTTAAATTTGTATAATTATTTAGTATAATTTATAGTTAAGTACAAATATTATTAGTATTAATAGTCACATTGTATAATATTTATGTTTTATACTTTCTGAAATATCTGTTTTTTATTTTGCAATTTATATAAAGGTATATTATAAAGTATAACTATAAATTATTTGTTTACTATATGATACAAATATGATCACTACATATTTGAATTTATATTAGGACATATTTATTGGACAAAGAAATCTATATCCCTCTAAAATATAAAAATATAAATATATAATATTAAACTGTGTAAAATAATTAATTTTTGGGTACTTTATCTCTTTCTAAATGTGTTTCCAGTACGCTAGTGACTCTTTTTGATACAACTTCTTCGTCTCCGGACATGCCAAATAATTGTAGATAATATACAGTATATTCAAAAATTCACCTTTTACAAATATAAAAAGTACATTAAACCGTTAGTTAGAATTGTAGCAAACCAAATCAGAAAAGATTAAATTGTAACTTCAAAATTATTATTGTTTTCAAAAAAAACTAAATTACATACAAATGTTCCGCTAGCAATATTTGATAAGGCCAAGCAGTGGTTTCCAAAAACCGTATCACTATTGCTGATTACATATCATATTTTATGTTAAGTTGCCTATCCATTCACAATAAATTATTCCTCATCGCCCCAAATATAGGGATCATCCCCGGTACAGACGACTTTGAAATTTTTTTAAAAATACTTAGAAAATCGGGCCCAGGTAGTTAAAAAAAGAAAAACATAGGTTTGTACCTAAAGAATCAATGACTAGTCTCAAATTAGGGTTAGTCAACTCGGATCAACTGACCCTATGTATTATTATTTTTATATTTAAATTTTGGTTTGGATACTTTTAATGTTACTTTAAATTGTTAATTTTATATTTTTATATTATTATAAAGTAATCAAATTTATAAATATTTGCTTACTTGATGTTTAGTTTGTTTAGTTAATTGTTAGACTTCAATTTTGATTTATATAATATGAGGTTCTTTTAGAAATCAAATATTTCAAATGTGCCTATAAAATTTAGTAGCTTAAAAATTAGTAAAAAAATATTAAAAGAAAATAATTTAAAGAATATGCCATTCTAAACAATTGGTAAAAGTTTCAAGTTTTATAATTTTTGAATAATAACAAATATTTAAAATATTTGAACTTTACGGGTTTGTAAAAAAAAAATTGTGTTAAACGATTTACAATTTTTAATAATTTTAATAATAATTTTTAATAACATAATTAAAATAATTTTGCCTATGTATTTCAACAATTTTTGAATGACAGTAGAAAATTTTGAAGTATTTTGTCCCAACAAAATTTTTTTTATCGATAATCATAGAAAACGCTAATATAAACATTTAGTGAAAATTTCAAGTACTTGTGGTTTTTCGTTTTTGAGTTGGAGTAAAAATTTAAAAAAATGTATTTTGTCAAAATGTGGTTTTGTGCAAAAATTCCCGTTTTTCCATAATTTTTTTGTGGTTTTTTTCGAAGCGTTTGAAAAGTACTAAAAATGTTGAAGTTCGCTGCCCAAGTATCATCTACATTCACTTTTCTTCTCAGAAAAGTTGCTGTAGAAGTAAATCGAAGCATTTGTACTGTCCCAAAACGTAATGACAGACATAAAAAAAATCAATAAAAATAAATAGTTTATAATTTAAATTTCGCAAGACAGTGAAGCTGTAATCAACATGATATGACTTAAAACCTATTGTATACAGTTTATAGAAATATTATTGTCATATGTCTATTGTCTAAGATAATAATTAATAATCGAACGAGTCGTAGCAGTCGCGATGGACAAAACTAATAGACTAATATACTATAGATATCAACTATGCTTGCAAATTAAAAATAACAAATTCAAAACTGAACAAAAATGTTTTAAATCTTAACACAAATAAGCACGTAGACGGAAAGCTTATAATAGGAGGGCCAACAATTTTGGGTCCTTCAATCATTTTCCATAATTTTGTTACCAATGAAAAACTCGTAATGACTCATATTCTATATTCTATACTTGTTATCCTATGTTCCTACACCAAAATTTTTTTTATTAAAAATTTAGCTACGAATAATTAAAAACGGATGGGCCTCGCTTTGCTGTACAGTTGGCGGTGGAGTGCACCTCGTTTATAGGATAGGTATTATTACAATGGATTTATTAAATTTGAATGCAATGTTAGATATCATTGTATACGAATAACGATTCTGAACGGAGTTAAAATATTTGTCTAAAATGTGTATATAATAATATAGTAATTTATATTTAAATTGAATTATAATGCAATTTCCTAAAAATTTAAATTTCAAACAGTCATAAAATTTTTTCTTTGAAGTCCGGTAAAATTTTTTTTATATATTTTTGAAGATTAGCTTATAGACAACCTAATGTTAAAATTTGAATCTTATGTATAAACAGAAAAAATTTTATAAATTTTTATCCACAAAATAACTTGCAAACTATCGTGATTTTGACACATTTTATACAAATTTGAGCTTTACGGGCTTATAAAAAAAATTTGAGTGAAACCATCTCCGATATTTTTTAATGACGATAAGTTAAGCTTATTATAAACCTTGTATTAAATTTTTGAGAGTTTTCAGCCAGTCAATTAAATTTTATAGATATTTTAAAAAAAAATTTTTTACAAAAATCGAAAATTTAAATTGTCTATTTATAAGTCAAAATATGTCAAAATACTTTGAAAACTTAACAATATATAGAGAACACCAATATAAAGATTTGGTGAAAATTTCAAGTTGTTGCGGTATTTCGTTTTTGAGTTGGCGCATTTTTAAAAAATGTATTTTGTAAAAACATGATTTTGTGTAAAATATCCCGTTTTTTCGTAATTTTTTTTAACGTTTTTTTCAATTTTTCAAAAAGTATTAAAAAAGTTGGATTTTTGACTCGCCCAAGAACCATTTACATTCACTTTCTTCTCAGAAAAGTTGCTGTTTAAGAAAATCGAAGCATTTTTACTGTCCCAAAACGTGATGACAGACACAAAAAAAAATAAATAAAAATAAAATAAATAAAAATAAAAAAAAATAATAAAAAAAAAAACTAATATCATTGTAAAACCAATAGATTCCATCACTCCGTTCATAATCTAAAAAAAAAAAAAACACATCATTTTAAAATTAATAGATTCCATCACTCCGTTCAGAATCTAAAAAAAATTATTTTCATATCAAGGATACTGATTACAAAAAATGGATAATACCTTACCTATGATAAAACAGTACCTACATCTTCACCATGATTTAATGTATATCTTAAATCATAATTTTCGCTATATTGGGATGAATATATTCTGAATAAAAAACTCATTTAGATTAAATGTTATTCAATTTTCAACTTTCATTAAGAAAATAATAATCTATAAGCCAATCAAAAATAAAAGTAATATAATATTAAACAGTTCAGTTTAAAATATTTTTCCTGTTTTTGTGATGTTCAGTAAACAACTGCAAACACTTCTTAAATTAAGTTTTTAGAAAAAAACAATATTTGATGCTTATTGTAATTATTGAAGCCAAATAAGCAAATTGTCAATTGCAAATATAATTATATTATTTCTACATACTAACAATACCTAATCAATAATCATCAATAAAAACTGATATACAAGGAACGTCCTTTTACATGATAACTGCGGTCTTAGAAATTTAATTATATTTAACTTTGTTTTTATATCTGATCAAACGCTGCACACAGAATCGGACACTGTTTTTATTAATTATGTGTTCGGATGAATCGATTTGAAATCATTGAATAATCCGTTGCATGTTACAATTGACAATTGTAATTTCTGATACGTTAAAAAATACACTTCTAGTCACTAACACGGACTAAGATACAATTAATCAGAAGCGTATTCGCGTATTTTCGGGAGATAAATCCATAAATCCCCCCTTGGCCTTTTTGTCCCTAGATTTCCCTAGACGCATTGTCAGGACACTATTATGAATAATAATTATATGTATTTTGATGTATTAAAACCGCATCACTTCCAATTAAATTGAAGGATAGAGAATGATTTTAAATCATTATTTACCTATATAGTAGATGAATGCTTACTGGCTGAATTAAATATGTAGGGAACGAAATTGGTCACCGGAAATATTGTAGGTACTCGACGCAGGATTACATGCACTTGATAATATTGTGATATAGAGTTAGTTATACCAAACTATGATTAAAAATCTGCACCCTTTCAATGTCAATGTTTACTTCTGAGAGATCATTTTCCAGCTTAAAAATAATTAAGTCATACCTTAGTAATAGTCCCTAGAGTGAAGTAAATATGTTATTATTCAATTATTTAAAATAAAATATTTTAGTACAAATATTTATTTAACTATTTAAGAATTTCTATAATTTTTGAATAGGTACAGGCAAGGGTAAATGGTATAACCTATGCTAAATTCATACATTTTCTAGAAATATTTTTTGGATTTGTTGTAGTTGAATTGGTTTTTTTTTATTATATTAGTTTATATACCTTATGTAGCCACAACCTATATCGTATCATACTGTGATAAAAATTAAAAGCAATAAATGAATTGGTATAAGGTGTCCATAAATAATAATATTATATACTATGTAGTAGTCTGCAGTAGGTGTGTAAAATGTAACCCTCAAATCTAATGCCTAAAATCAAGAAGTAAGATAAATATAATATGTTATATATTATATATTTAATTATGAATTCTTTGACCACTGATATCAGTTTGCGTTGCTATCAAACAAAAGATCAATAAAAATTAAATGTTATTGTTTTGCTTTTGTTATCAGGAATTTATTGTGTAACAACTTGTTTATCTACTTTTACTATCTATAGCCGTGGTCGTGGTGTACTGGTGTCCGGTGGTCCGGCCAAGGGTCTGGGTCATTTATGGTGGTATTGCGTATTAACTGTTAATCAATTGTTTCAGAAAAGAACAAAATATTTTTCATTTATAAACTTTGAGACGTTAATGTTAATGCTTAAATAGTTTTATATTTGTTCTTAAAATATTTTCTTTCTCAAACTATTTTCATTTATGTTTTAAAATCAAAAAGAAGTCTAACTTTTTGAAACCAAAATGAAATTACTGTTTTTAGGATTTTGTTTATACTTAGCTTCCCTAGAAGAAAATGTCTCTGCTCAAATACATAAGGTTTGTAAAATGGTTATCGTAGCAATTATTATTAATGACTAAAAGTTAATATTATAAACAAGTTTTACTTTGTGTTTAATAAAATTCAATTTGCATAATGTTTAGAATCGACAAAAAATATCTTATTCCATGTACACCAAAGTTTCATTTTACAACAATTATGGTATCTATAATGATTTATAATAATTATTGGTAAAATTTTGTTTCAATGATTATTTTAAGTTCTATTAATTATTGATTATACAATTAATATGTATATTATTGTAAAATATATATTTTAAATTTGCTTATACTATGCAAATAAATAATAAATTATAAATTAGACATTTTTTATTTGAATTTCTTGAGTAATTTTGCTATATTGTACCAAACAGTAAATAATTCAAGAATCAAAAAAAAATCTAAACTCCAGTTTTGTTTTATGGACATTGTTAACCTTAACTCCTAATTTATTCCCTTAATTTTGTATGTAGTGAAATGACAAAATATTGAGTCCAAAAAATGTCCATTATATTACAGTTACAAACATGGAAGTAAATTAAATTAAAAGTAAATTTAAGAATTTTAAATTTATTGGATACTTAAATTGTGTAGTTAAATTTTTAAAAAATGTATCTTATACTGTTACTTAAACAGTTAATAGAGGTTTTTCTATTATCATCTTTATTTTAGTCCTAATTACTTAGTTTTGGAAACTTCAATTTAGTGATATTTTTTATCACTGTATAGGTATTGTATTTATTTAATTTTAAATTTTAAAGCTCTGTTGGTAATCTAACATAAAATTTATAAAACCAATTCATATGATACAATGTCATAAACTGTGGTTGAAAATATATTGTTTTAATTTTTGAGAAATGTAGGTAAAGTATTTTCTTTGTAAATATTATTTATTATTAATATTACTTATTTATCTTGACATTTTAAAGTATAATATCTCTGTAATATTCAAACTTTCTATCACTACTTTAGTTGATTTAAGTGTTTGTATTTTAATATTGTATGTTCAACAAATTATACATAGTTTTATATTGATTAAGTTATTGTTTTATTTTTATAGCCTTCACCACCTGGTGGTTATTCTTCAATTGATGCTGATAGTGTAAATATCAAAAACCTGGCTCTTTTTTCATTAGATTCTATCACCCAACAAACTATGTCGAAAAGGTCATTAGGATTAATCAGAGTTATTTCTGCTAAATCTCAAGTATGGTAATATATTTTATTTAAAGTTCTATGTTCATTTAGACTTGTTACATTTTTTTACAGGTTGTTGCAGGAATAAATTATAAGATAAATTTATTGGTATGTGAAACAGGTTCAACCAAAGGAGAAAGCATTGTTATGGACTATGCTGTATGTTTATATTTTGTAAAAAAACAATGTTGTTTGATAATTGATGGTTTATTTGTATGTTTGATCTTTGTAGAACTGTCGTTTATGTGATGTAGTAATCTGGGAACAAGCATGGTTAAATAACACAAATGTTACAAAAGTTGCTTGTTCTGAACCTTCTGAAATAACTTCTCTTTCAAAAGTTGCTATAACTAAAAGGGTAATTAATTTTAAATAATATAATATTATATATATATATATATATATATAATGTAATTTAATTAATGTATTTATTCTTTTAAAGGATATACATGAAAATAAAAATGTTGGTACTACAATAAATTTGAATTCCGATGATGAAAATGTTCAAGATATAATAGCATATGCTTTACTATCCATTAATCAACAAGAAAGAACTGAAAAATCACATATACTATCAAAAATTCTAAATGTTTCTAAACAGGTAGAAAAAAGTAGTGTCATTATTTTTTGATACTTATAATAACTTTATCGAGTTCTAACTAATTAATATATGTATATAATTTAATATTTCAGATTGTTTCTGGAATTATATACAATATTAATTTGGAAATATGTGAGAATTCTGCAAGTATAAACTATGAAAAGGTAAAACAATGTATTATTATAAGATTTTTATTTTTTCAATAGTTGAAAAAAATGTTTCTTAAAGAATCAATAACAATTGATAATCAAAGTTTTATTAATTTTTCAACAATTATACATTTTAACAATTTTTGTCTCTATTCTTTTATTACAGAAGTGTAAAATATGTAATATTAATATATGGGAACAAAAATGGGAAAATAATAAAAATATTACAAAAATTAATTGTGATGGACCTTTTAAATTAGAATTAGACAAAACAAATTCGGTAAGTTATTATTTGTCTTAACAAATTATTTAAACTTTAATTTTCAGTAATATTTTTATTTGTAGTAATTTAAATTCAGGTATTTAGATAAATGTATGTCATTATAATTTAAAGCTAGAAGTACATTAAAATGTAAGTTCCCTCCCCTTCACTTTGTATTAGTGATGAGCAATTTAAAGATACATTTTGGCTAGGGTTACTAAAATGTTTTTAGACCGAATCCGGATATCAGTTCTATTTCACGGGGGGGGGGGGAGTGAACACGAAAATCTGTCACCTGATATAACTTTTTATATCGATGTAATCAATATAACCATGTTAAATGATTATCTTTGTAAAATCTGGATATTTCTCAAATCCTGATGTTAATCCGGACAGATGTTTGAAATCCAGACTGTCTGGACCAAATCTGGACATATGGTAACCCTATTTATGGCCCATTTTTAGAAAGCAAAAAATTAAATTAGGAACAATAATTAATAATAATTGGAATTTAGTTTAAATTATTTAATTATTAATTAATATCTATATTTTAATAACAAAGTAGTTTGTAAATATAGATAAACGTTTTGGCAACATTTTATGAATTTTTTTCTTATTTTTAAAATAAAAATGATGCTGACGGGGACTCATTCTGCTGTACAGTAGTTGGAGTGGACATCATTCATTGGATAGGACAGATAGGTTAAATATGAATGTAATATGTATCATTGCATATGAAAAACAATTCAAAACTAAGATGATTTGTTAGTCAAAAATGGGTATCTTAATATTTATTATTAAGACGTGAGGCGATTTCTATTGACAGTTATATCTGACGTTCTCCTGGACCGATTTTTATGATTTTCTTTTTTTAAACGCAAGTAGTATGAGCCACTTAATGAGAAAATGTATCAATTTAATTGTTTTTGGAAGTATTTAGTTTTCCTTATAGTAGGTGTAGCGACGTGCATTGTCTACTTGTTTGCCGTTGACAATGTTGACGTTGGGTGGCATGTGCACACACATATATTCATAAACCCCACTACTCTTACGTTTACTGCAATGATGCTCTATCATTGTCAGTGGCAACGTGCGTAATTATGGCATGTATGACATGCATACAATTATAACCTCCCCCACTACTACGTCTACTACTGAGTTATCGTCATTATCAGCATTTTCTAATTTTCTATTGAAAACCCTTAATAAACGCTCCATTTTCGGTTTCATCAATTCGTGTACAGCTTCTATCAGTTCTATCTAAATCACGATTTAAGATATATTATTATATATATTTATATCTTAAATTGTGGCTTTATCTATATTATCATGTGTACAGAATATCAATTAATTCCTATATAAGGGGAAGGAAATTGTTTATTTTATTCCGTGGCATTTGCAATATTGGTACACCAAGAAAAACAGGCCTTTTTATGTACTCTTTTCTGACACTATTGTATATTTTTACAATTTTTTTACTCAGAACTGTTTCCTGAATGTTGATAATTTTTAATATTTGTCTATTTTTTCTTGAGGGTCCATTGTGTTTAAAAATAATGGGTTTTAAGCAAGGTATTTAAATAATTTTGATTAAAAACGTACTCGAAATATACTTTTAATGTCTGTTGCTGACGAGAAATGTATACTCAGTATGCTCAGGTGTAAGACATTTTGTGAAAAAGATGATGAACAATGTCATTGAAGCTACAATTTTGAATTGAAAATTCAAGGGGAAAGTTAGGCTGTTGCCAAGTGTTCATTTAAATAATGTAAAAGTAGTAATACGCTAAAACTAATGCCAAAGCTGTTCCGAGCGAAGCCGGGTTATTTATCTAGTATATATTATGTTATGTTTAAATTGAAATATTCTGTCAAACGCCTTTAAAAATAATTGTGCCTGTGTATTTCAACATGCAAATTCAACAAGGAATCTTCTATTTAATTATCAAGTACTTTGTTCCAGCAAATTTTTTTTTATCAACAATTATTTAAAAAGGTTATCAGTTGCTTGAAAATCAGTATAATACTTTATAAAAAAAAAAATACTTGAAGAAAATACTAATCCAAACAACTGGTAAAAGTTTCAAGTTTCTGCGACCTATTCGGTTTGAATTATAACAAATATTTAATATCGTATGAGAATAAATCGTTATTTCATGCAATTTTGTAAACATTTAAATTTCAGACGGTCCTAAAAATTTTCCCTGAAAGCCTGGTAAAATTTTTTATAGTTATTGGGAGAGTAACTTATGGATAACCTTGTGTTGAAATTTTTAACCTTAAGTATAAATACAAAAAACTTTATGAATTTTTAACTACAAAATAACTTGCAAATTATCATGGTTTTGACATATTTCATACAAATTTGAACTTTATGTGCTTATAAAAAAAATTTGTGTGAATTCAATTTTTTTTTAGTAGCGATAAGTATAATTTATAATGAACCTTGTATTAAATTTTCAAGAGTTTTTGGTCAACCAAATTTTTTTTATCGATATTTCCAAAAAAAAAAAAAACTTAGAAAAATTATAGTATTTATAATCAATGGTAAAACCAGTAGATTCCATCACTCCATTCAGAATCTAAAAAAAATTTAAAGAAACCTATTATTTCAAATGCCTATAAAATTTAGTAGTTTAAAAATTAGTAAAAAAATTTAAAAGAAAATAATTTAAAGAATATACTAATTTAAATAATAGGTAAAAGTATCATAATTTTAGAATAATAACAAATATTTAAAACTGTTAGAGAATAAATTGTTTGTTTTATGCTATTTCGTAAAAATTAAAATTTCAGACGTTCATAACAATTTTTCAACAACAAAATAAGTTGCAAATTATCATGATTTTGACATATTTCATAACAATTTGAACTATTTTTCGAAAAATAATAAAGTAGTTAATCTTATTTGAATATTTTTAAATGCAATAAGTACAACTAATAATTTACCTTGTATTAAATTTTCAAAAAAAATTCTTAGAAATATCGAAAATTTGAATTATTTATAATAAATCAAGTTAAATAATTCTATAATGTTTTTCCATAATTTTTTCATGATTTTCCTGATACTTATGAAAACTATTGAAAACTTTTAACTTTTGACATAGCAAAGTACTAATTGGATTCACTTTCATTACAGAAAAGTTGCTATATAAAGAAATCAAAGTATTTTTACTGCTTCAAAAACGTGGTGTTAGGTACAAAAAAAAAAAAAATATCTTTGTAAAATCAATAGAAATCACTTTTTTTTTTTAAATCGAAAATATGTACATTTACTATGTAATAGTATTCGATTCTAAAATGTAACATTGGCCAAAAAAATTGTTAGTAATATGCCTGTTTTTAACCTATAGAACTAGAAACTTTATAGTGACTTTAAATTTATTAAGAATATATTATGTAATTAGAAATTAATATGATTAATAATTATTTCAGGAAACTGAAACAACAAAGAAAAATACTCTTGATGCAAGATTCCAATTAAAAACTAAATTTGAGAATTTTATTAATGTACATAATAAGTCATATTCTAGTCTTGAAGAAAAAAATAAAAGATTCCGCATATTTTCTGCCAATATGAAAAAAGTAAAATTATTACAAGATAATGAACAGGGAACTGCTATTTATGGAGCTACACAATTCTCTGATCTTACAAGTAATTTATTGTATACCTATAGGTATGAAATTTAGTTAGTTAACTCTAAATTAGAGAATAGTGACATTTGAACTAAACTATTTTAATTTGTATTAATATCAACATTATATTGATGGGTTAACACTACACATAATATTATATTTTATCTCCTTATTTAATGTGTTGTATGATAATTATTTTACCTGTCCAATTTGTATGTATCAAGCAAGTCTATTGGTAGGTTAACTCATAAACAAGAATTGTTTTAAATATTCTTCTAGAGATCTAAAACTATTCATACTTTAATTTATTCAACTTATATATACACAAATAATAAAATAAATTGAAAAAACTGAACTATAAACATTCAAATATCAATAATTTATTTTAATCTATTCTCTTACAAAACTAAATTTTAATTCTAGTATATTATAGTTTACAAAACAAAATCTCACTTATATAACTAAATATAGTATTTATTCAACATTGAAAATTAAAATAAACAGTGTAAAAATTACAGCAGTAATTATAATAGAATAAATGTTTCTATTATAATAAATGTTATTTAGAATAATAATTACAAATTAATGATAATTTATTAATAGAAAATGAATTTAAAAAGTATTACTTGGGGCTAAATCCATCAGTTTTAAGTAAAAAGACATTACAAATGGCAGAAATTCCATATGGTGGTTCTATTCCTGATGAGTTTGATTGGAGAGACCACAATGTAGTGACACCAGTTAAAAATCAGGTATGTAGCTAC
Source organism: Chaitophorus viminalis (assembly GCA_025469195.1). Classification (NCBI taxonomy): domain Eukaryota; kingdom Metazoa; phylum Arthropoda; class Insecta; order Hemiptera; family Aphididae; genus Chaitophorus; species Chaitophorus viminalis. The sequence continues at coordinate 273,477 of JAIPRK010000224.1, forward strand.
TAATATTATTACTCTTAAACGAATAATAATCATTTAGATTTATTATTATTGAATCATATGCATTTGCATAGTTATAAATTGTAATACATATTAAGTAATTGATTATCAAGTTACAATTATAATTTATTTATTAAAATATGGTATTTTTAAATCAAATTACTTTAAATTGTTTTATTTACTCGTATTTTAAATTGATTACAATTTATAATAGAAGCATAATAAAAAAAAACATTTTGAAATACATATTATGTAATACATAATCAAACATAAATAAATAAAGAAAAACTACATTATCATTTTTCTTATCCCATATAAAAGTTACTCAGAAAATTAAAAAAGAATGATGAGTAAACAATTTGTATAAAAAGGTTTCTGTTTGATACCGTTGTTTCAAATTCATTACCAAAAAAATGTATAAATGCATTACTACAAATTAAAATATATTTATTACCTATTTACTTCCATTCTTATTATTCACCTAGAAATGTATATAAGTAATTGATATATTAAAGAATATTTTAAAGAAAGTTAATTAATAAAATTATACAAATTAAATAACTTGAATAATTATTTCATATAAAATTATATACATATATAAAATATAATTGACTAAAATTAAGACTACCATTCATGAACTTTGCAAATCATTTTAAAATTTGTCCATTTTATATTTTTACTAATTACAAAATATTAATGTAATAGTATAAAATATTGTAATTTTAGGGATCATGCGGATCTTGTTGGGCATTTTCAGCCATTGCTAATATTGAAGGACAATATGCTTTAAAATCTGGAGAGCTTTTATCCCTATCGGAACAAGGTAAATAATCTATTAATTAATTTTGTAGTACAATATCATGTCAATTTTAATAAAATTGTTTTTATAGAATTGATTGATTGTGATCATTTGGATAATGGATGCGGTGGTGGTTTAATGACTCAAGCTTTTGAAGCTGTTGAAAATTTGGGTGGTTTAGAAACAGAGTCTGATTATCCATATGAAGCACATGCAGACCGTAAAGGTTGTCAGCTAAAAAAAAAAGAAGTGAAAGTATCAATAACCAAAGCTGTGAATGTATCCACAAATGAAGACGATATTGCCCGATTTTTAGTTAAACATGGACCTCTTTCAGTTGGGGTTAATGCAAATGCTATGCAGGTATGACAATATATTTTATTGATAAAAATGTTATCAAAATCTAAACATTTTAAGCAAAGCAAAAACGAATTACAATGTTTTCAATGTTTATTTTTTATTTTTAGAATTAAGTTTTCCAACTATTACGCTTAAATTTAATTTGTTATAATTTTATTAACCTATAAATAAAAATTAATAATAAGAATTGATGACCAAACTTATAATTCAGTAATTAATTATTTTATTTTAGTTTTATATGGGAGGAGTATCTCATCCAATACATGCATTATGCAGTGCTAAATCACTTGATCATGGTGTTGCCATTGTTGGATATGGAGTTCATAGTAAGATTTAAATATTTCATCAAATAATATTATGGTTAACAATTCATTCTGGTTATATTATTACTGAAGTGTAGTAGTAACATATTTTATGTAAAAATGTATTACTTTTATTTTAGAAACAAAATATACTCACAAAAATCTACCTTACTGGTTGATTAAAAATAGTTGGGGACCTGGATGGGGAGAAAAAGTAAGTTAATCTAAATGTAACGTAATATGTATTATATTTTTTTCAGAATATCCTTATTTAAATGCGACTTTACCATTTTGGACTATTAAAAACAGTTGGGGCAACAAATGGGGAATTCAGGTAACGGGCTTGTAAAAATGAATGCGCCTATAGCATTATTTAATAAATAGTAAAGTATACTAATACATTTTCTAGTAAAGTATAGAATATGTTTATATTAAATATTCTTATTTAAACTTTTAGATTCTGATCGGAGTGATAGAATCTATTGATTTTACAATAATGTGTTTTTTTTTTTTTGTGTCTGTTATCACATTTTGGGGCAGTAAAAATGCTTTGATTTTCTTATACAGCAACTTTTCTGAAAATAAAGTGAATGTAGATGTTACTTGGGCAAGTCAAAACCTTGACAAAAACAACTAAACAACTTTAAAACAATTTTTTCAATAATTTTCATAAGCGTCAAAAAAAAACCAAACCATAAAAAAATTACGAAATATATTTTTTATAAATGCTCTAACTCAAAAACGAAAAACAGTAAATAAATTTTCACTAAAAGCTTAAATTAGCGTTTTCCCTACATGGTTAAGTTTTCAAAGTTTTTGAAATTTTTTGACCTATTTATTTATTGACAATTTAAATTTTCGAATTTTCTTTTTTTTTTTTGAAATACCGATAAAAAAAATTTGACTGTTCAAAAACTCTTGAAAATGCAATACAAGGTTCAATATAAATAATTACTTTTGCAACCAAAAAAATTGTAAATCTTTCCTCACAATTTTTTTTATAAGCCCATAAAGTTCAAATTTGTATGAAATATATCAAAATCACGATAATTTGCAAGTTATTTTGTAGTTAAAAAAAAATTTTATGATCGTTTAAAATTTAAATTTTTATGAAATTGCATAAAATAACGATTAATTTTTAAACAATTTTAAATATTTTTTATTATTCAAAAAGTATAAGTCATAGAAACTCGAAAATTTTACCAGTTGTTAAGATTGAAATTTTTTTCAAAATATTATACTGATTTTTAAGCAACTTATAGGTACATGAAATAGTCAATTATTTTACACTTTTTTTTTATAATTGTTGATAAAAAAAATTTAGGTTGTACAAAATACTTGAAAATTTAATAGAATATTCCACAGAAGTTGTTCTTACTGTTGTTCAAAAATTATTGAAATTCATTGGCACAATTTTTTTTTTTATAAGCGTTTGAACAGCGTATATTGATATATTATTCCAATTTAAATATAATATACCTATTTTAGACTAACATATCATCTCTGTTCAGAATCATTATTCGTATATAATGATTCCTATCATTGCATTCAAATTTAACAAATCCAGTGTAATGAACTAATGACCTATCCTATGAACGAGGTTCACTTCACCCCTACAGTACAGTAGAGTGAGGTCCATCCAGTTCTTTTTTTTTTTTTGATTCAATCTGCTCCAAATGTTAAGAATAGTACTTAAACTTATTATGTTTAACGAATAAATAAATTAACGACAATAAAGTCTAACATAGTTTCATTTGTTGCGAAGAAAAAAACTAGGAAATGTTAAATTTTTTTGGCCTATATTATTTCATTGTGAAAAAATAAATTATATGTTGAAAATGTTTAACCCGTATAGATTTACCATTTCTTATACATATTCAATTAATAGAAGTACATCAACAAAGACTTGGATTAAATGATCAGTGTCTTGTTTTATTTTTTAGCAATATTTCTGGAGTGCATTATTTTTAACAATTAAAAAAAAAAAAAAATAGTCCAAAATTAAATTGTGAAATAAGATGTCTGCTTATGTTTTTTGCTAATGAATTATTTTATATTATTACTATTTATTAAATATGTATCATAATAGTTTAATTTGTTTTAGGGATATTACCTGCTCTACAGAGGTGATGGATCTTGCGGTGTTAATCAAATGGTTTCTTCAGCAATCATTGAATAACCTACTTATTAAATTTAAAAATTGACAAGCCATATGCTAGTAATTATGTTTCTATTGATATACTTAATTATATTAAGTTTCTCAGTTCCATTTATTTATAGAACTTTGTCATATAATTATAACTTGCAAATAGATTTTTAGTAAGTATTTACTTATTTATTAAATACCCAAAACTTATTATAAATTATTTCTATTTAATGTCTACTTAAAATGTTTTTATTAAATGATATCCAGTTATGATTGTTTTTTTATAACAATAAAATACCCTTGCATCAGGGGTGACTCCAAAGAGGGGTAGAGGCCGTTTCTTCCCCAAGCATATATTTTTCTAAAAATTTGTATTTTGTATTTTGTATATTATCTCGAAATAAAATTGATCGTATTATAAATATTTTGGCCAAAACTTAAGATTTTTTTTTTTGTTATTAAGATTTCTGAAAATTATGACTTAACCCCTGCCCCCTCCCCCAAAAAATCTCTGGAGCCGCCCTTGTTTTACATATATGTACTAAAGTAAAAATAGCATCAATTATTGTGTAAATATTTTTTTGGGAGCTATATTTCAGAAAAGTTGTTATGTATTTTTTTGTTGGATTGGTATTTGAGCATAACCTACCACTATAAGCTAGAACTTTTCTTGGGTCTATATGTTTTCATTCAAATATTTTGTTCATTATTTCATCTATTTTATTTAGTGGTTTCTTATGATCGCTGCCAGAGGAATTGACTGGATACCAAAAATTAGATTAAATATAATCTGTTCTTATACAGGCGAATTATGGTTGTAGTTCTAGTAGTAAATGGCTACATTTAATATAATTTATGCACACCATATTACCATAACATTATGAGGTATGATTATATGTATAACAATAATTTATAATGAAACATGGTGATTTACATTACATACATCATGGTAGCACAAGCCATTCATATCATTTAGCCTGTCTGTTCTATCTATTTATTTATTAGTACAAATAAAACTAGTATAAGATCTCAATGTCAATAGTATATTATAATCAGCATTTTTATTATAGACCTTATTAAACTATATGTAAATAACACAAATTACATAACTAATAAATAATAATAGTAGATAATTTTTATTAACTTTGTTATCCCTGAACAATAGTGCAAACAAAGTTTAATATTGTGTTTTAAAACTATGTTTATAAATTAACTTTAACAGTTGTTGGTGGATATTAGATCTTTAGTACTTAATAGTTAATACTTATGCACTTTGATAGAGTATACTACAGGGGGTTAAAGTCGTATGCATAATTTCATATGAATTTATTATTATAAATTACAATTTAAAAGGATAATAGCCCCTCTAATCTTAATTCAAGAAAACCCGAGAAATGTGATCGAGAACAGTTTCTTGCTGTCCCGTTCCCATTCCCGTCTGTTTTTCGTTCATTATAAGTAATTTACAGGCGATAAAGTAGAACAGTAGTATATTCTCCTTTTGTTTCATTGCCAATTAGTGAGTAGTGGATATATGACTTATTTTTTGATTCGCAAATTTTCTATTTCGTTTTTAAAATATGGAATAACGAATGGAAATATAGAATTAAAATTAATTGAATACTTTCAATCTGAGTCCATTTTAAGGAATGCTAAACATCGTCATTACAATGATAACAGTTTAAAATATGATGCGTGAAATCGCTTAGGTACTAGGACAATTAATGGAGATAAAAGAACCAGAATTTAAAAATGATTATTTTTGCGAGTTACAGAAGAATAGTGAAAGATTCTTTCAGATCAGGCGCTGGCGAAAATGAAACTTAAACCAATATGGTTTCATAATTTATTTTACCATTCAAATCAAATGTAATAATTTAATAAAACCAGGACTCGACTTCGAATGTATTAATTTTATTGGAAAAAAAAGTTGTACGTTAAAACAGCCAATGAAACCATTACCACGTCTACTATAGCTACAGGTTTCAGCTGCTACTACGTTAAAAACGAGTGAACTAGTGAAGTGAGAAAATCTTGACTCTTGAGTCTGAGTGTGGTCACTGGTCATAGATAAGTATATATAAGTGCATAAATTTAAAAATGAGTGTGGTCGTGTGGATATATTATTGTTTTGTTCTCGCGAGGAATCTTATCGAAACTTCTCGCATTGAGTCTAGAGCAGGCCGGGTTCCCAGCCTTTTTATCATCGAGTACCACCAGACACTTTTATAATCAATACACCTCAAACCAAAAACTAAATAAGGAGTCAAATTTTTTTAGCGTATATTTTTATTATTTATTCATTTCTTTACATTTTTATTATTTGATATTTATAAAAGTAAAAAATCTTAATATTTAGTTAAATCAAAATATTTAAATTTTAAATTACAATTTTCCAAAAAAATAATATAATAATAAATAAAATTAATGTGATATTTGTTGTTGTTGCTATGATTAGAAACCCCTTGTGATCGACATTAAATATTATTTTGATAAAATAATAATTTTATAAAATTAGCTAATGGTAATAAAAAAATTTCTTTGCGTACCACCTACGAGCCTTCCGCGTACCACGGGCTGGGGTTTGGGAACCTGTGGTCTAGAGCCTAGACATAATAGAATTCTATCACAGATTATATGATTATATATAATTCATATAATCTGTGATTTTATTATATCCATCATGGTCTGAAGGGATCCCGCCCACTTATAACATCTTTGAAAGTAAAAACCAAAATGGACGCAACGATGACTCACCGTTTGTATGGGTATGTCCACTTCCATTATCAGTTGTGAATAAATAATGTAAACATTTTATTATCCCTTCCCTTTATATATATGTAATGGTTCGATTACTTATTTATGGTTTGAGAACACTCGTATGTACTATTGTTGTTTTGTGTTTGTAAATTGATGACTATTCTAATAAGAATGTCCGTTGATGATATCATCGTTACTGTGTAGCTCGTTTCCTATAAATTGACGTCTGTATTTTAGTATTCGTCGTAATTTTACTAGTGACATTACCTATATTAGATATTACAGTTTTACATTTGAAATAATATTAAATTTACATTTGTATACACTATACATAGTCGTTTAAAAAATAATTTACAAAATGACCGATCAGTTTGGTCCTATTACTCTTAAATGGGACCCAAAAAATTTAGAGATACGTACCATGTCTGTGGAGAAGACTTTAGAGCCTTTAGTATTACAAGTAAGTACTTTTAAAATATGATTTTAAAATAGTATATGACATTAATAAATTATAATTCTTATAGGTCACTACTTTGGTAAATACAAAAGGTACTTCACGTAAAAAAAAAGGACGTTCAAAAAGAGCTCATGTTCTAGTTGCTGCTGTTGAAAAAGCTACTGAGAATTTTATTGAAGTTGGTGAACAAATTGCTTATGAAAATCCTGATATAAAACAAGAAATGTTGGCTGCAGTTGAAGAAGTTCGAAAAACTGGTAAATTAATTAATAAATCCTTTAATGTAATGTTACCTAATAAAGTAGTAATTAACTGTCGCCTGTCAGTCTTCAAAGTTAAAAATTCTTGATACCTAATTGCTTAATGCTTTTAGCTTAATAATTTTGATATTGCTATATTAAAATTGAAACCAATATACTTTTTAAAAACAATTAATTTCAGTGAATCAATTTATACCTACTAAGATGAATGTTTAGTAGAAAACCAAATTGCTTATATATGTACAAATTTCAATATTTTGAATATTATGAAATCTCTATACAATTTTAATAATGTATAATATAAGCACTCAGTAATTTTTTTTGAATCTATTCGATAACCTAAATAACAATCATATAGGTAACTAATATCATAGTTAAATTTTTGCAATATTTATCTCAATTCTTTGGAGAACTCTTGAGGAAGTTGAAAATTTAGATCCTTAAAGTACAAACCATACAACATTTTTTATAAGGAAACTTATAGATAAGTATATATCGTTCCTTCTGGTTGAAATTGTGTACACAGGCAATACATTCCTTGTTTTTTTTTCAGAACCTAAAAATCTTTCATCAAAATAAATCAAATGTAACCTACTCAGACGCCTTAAAAAGAACTTATTCTCTCCTTGAATGAATAAAACAACCACCTATAAAATATATATATATATGTGTGTGTGTGTGTGTGTGTATGTGTATGTGTGTGTATGTATATATATATATATATATATATGTGTGTGTGTGTGTGTGTATGTATGTGTATATATATATATATAATTATCAAATTCACTTATTGTATTATATTTTTGTACAAATTGTATTTAAAATTATTGATTTAAAAATAAAAATTCCAGATAAAATGTTATAATATTGAATATTAATAATTATTAACTATTATTTGGAATACTTTTAATGCCTAATAATTAAATGTGGAAAAAAATTAAAATCATTTTGAGTGTTTTTTGAAAATCTAAATGTATTTATGTTTTTTTTTTATCATAAATAATTATATTATATTCTAATAGAAGCTATTGTTGTATTAGTTATCTATAATTGAATTAATTTTTAGTTTAAGCAAATCATGCAAACATTTTTTTTTTTTTTCAAAATAATTATATTGAAAAGCATTATGTACTTACTTACTAATTATGGTTTTATAGGTGATGCTATGAGTATTGCTGCAAGAGAATTTGCTGAAGACCCTTGTGCTTCAGCAAAACGTAGTAATATGGTACGAGCTGCAAGAAATTTATTATCCGCTGTAACACGTCTACTTATACTTGCTGATATGGTTGATGTACATCTATTATTAAAATCTTTAAGAGTTGTAAGTATTAAAATTATATAATTATTCTTATATGGGTAATGCAAATATTCTCTTTACTATATATTAATATATATTAATAACTATTAATTATTATATTATATTGTTTATACGTTTTCCAAAGATTATAATATTTAAAATGTATATTTAGGTTGAAGATGATTTGGAAAAAGTTAAAAATGCATCGAGTCAAGCAGAACTCCTTGACAATATTAAAGTATTTGGTCGTAGTGCTAGTGAACTTATGAGCCAAGCTGCCAAACGTCAACAAGAATTAAAAGATCCACAACTACGAGATGATCTTGCTGCTGCCCGTGCTATTTTAAAAAAACATTCCACAATGTTATTAACTGCTTCTAAAGTAAAACTATAATAATGTTTAACTGTTGTTAAGTTAGAAGTAAAATAAAAGTTTTTTTAGGTGTATGTAAGACATCCAGAACTTGCTGCAGCTAAAGCTAATCGTGATTTTGTATTGAAACAAGTTTGTGAAGCTGTTAATACTATAAGTGATGTTGCCCAAGGTCGATCTGCTGCAATGAATGATAATGGCAATCAAATTTATGATGGTCCTGGAGAATTGGCTGCTGCTCTTGATGATTTTGATGTAATTAAAATTTTATGTAATCTAAGGTAGATTTAAGATGAAATACATAACTAGATTCCATTACATTTTATGTGTCCTTTAAAATTATTATTGATTTTGATACATTTTAATTTGGTTTTTAATGTTTAGTTTAAATAATACCTCACAGTTGGTGTTTTTGGTTTTTATATATTTGAGCTTATTCATTATTTATTTTATTTAAAACATAATCACTTTAAGGAGTCAGTGGAATAGAACAAGCTATTACAATTTTTAATCTTTTTCTCAAATAATAATGCAATAATAATATTTTAGATGTCATCTGGATTAAAGATAGCTAAATAACTATATTTTTTTTAACAAATGTTTAAATATTTTCCTCATGTACCAAATTGTATAAATATTTATTATAATCTATTGAAAATACTTTAACCCAGCATTTAGTCCTGTAATTTATTTTATTTAACTTATTTCATAATAAATTTACACCTATTTTAATTTATTATTAAGGAGGATTTTATATAAGAGGTATAAAAATTATAAATTTCTAATACGATCTTCTTTTTATATAAATAAAAGATATTTAATTAGATTATAATGTATATAATATAAAAAATTGCATATTAGTTTTATATAACTATTTTAATCTCAAAATGCTTACTGTAGGAAAGAATGGTAATGGACCCTCTTGTTTATAATGAAGTTCGCACTCGTCCTTCTTTAGAAGAACGACTTGAAAGTATCATCAGTGGAGCTGCACTGATGGCTGATTCTTCATGTACTCGTGATGAACGTCGAGAAAGAATTGTTGCAGAATGCAATGCTGTACGTCAAGCTTTGCAAGATTTGCTTTCTGAATATATGTCCAATGTAAGTAACTTTTAATTCAATAAATAATCTAAGGGTTAAATTTATTTAATTAAATTTTTATTTTTATACAAATAAATTATTCATACACTAAGGATTATTATATTTATGTTGGTGTTTGCAGCAATTGCAACTCCAAAGGGTCGGAAAAAGGGTATGGTTCTCGCAAAAAAAAATTGTCACCCTTGCATTATCACAAAAATCATTTAGAATACATAGTTTCTTCAATTAAACCTATTTTGTGTACTCTTAAACCACTGTTATGTAAATTTATTTTTTGAATAAACCCTCACCACCTTACCACATATTTTTTAAATCACCTAACGGTTTTTCCTTTAGAAATTGAATTTTGCTACTTATTTTTATATCACTTTAAATTTACACTGATTATAAAATGTCGATGTATTACAGTTGCATGAAAACTTTATTTGTTCTATGAATTAAGTAAAGTATTAAGTACTCAATGTATATAAATCAATTATGTATTATAATAATAATTAAAGTATAAGTAAATATTATTTACAACTGAATCACAAAAAGAAATGTAAATAAATTATCTCTACTTTGCATGACATGATTACCAATGTTATTTTTCATACTCATAAATCAAGTCTTTGATTTACTTAAAATAAAGTGGTTTTTTTATAACATGTAAGGAGAATACTGGCTAATTATTAATGTTACCATTATGTAAATTTTAAGACATTTTTAACTGATGATTAAAAAAAAAAAAATAGATCATTTTTTTATTTATCTAGTGCTGACACATTTTCTTAAAATCCAGCCCAATCCTAGTACTCCTATGTGAATAGTTTAAATTGTTGAATTAAAATTTTGTAAATCTTTAATTCTGCAAATGCTATTATTACTTTTTACTTTAAAATAACATTTTTATTTATTTCATTAGCATATTTTTATAGTTCTTATAACCTTAATGATTCAACTTTCTTTAAAATCTTAAGTATGAATCTACAGTTATTACATTGATTCATATATCATCTATTGACTTCTATAAATATAATACATAATTACATTATTATGTGCTATTGTTTAATAAATATTTCACAATGTTTTTTTTTTTAATTTTGCATGAAAAAAATTATTGTAAAGCATGTTGATTTGTTAAGGTTAATTTACTTATTTTTAAATCTGTTACTATGAATATTTTCTTAATAGATGAGTGTAAAAGAAACTAGTGAAGGATTAGAACGAGCTATTGATCATATGTGCCGTAAAACTAGAGATTTAAGACGTCAATTACGTAAAGCTGTTGTGGATCATGTATCTGATAGGTAAAGTATAATAAAATACATTCTTAATATTAAATTCAGTTAATTCAAATTTATCAAAATGTTTAGCTTCCTAGAAACTAGTGTTCCATTACTTGTGTTAATTGAAGCAGCTCATTCAGGTGATGAGAAGGAAGTGGAAGAATGTGCTCTTGTTTTTACTGAACATGCAAACAAGCTTGTTGAAGTAAATAAAATAATATTGATATTTAAAATGATTTGATTTTAATATATTTTCAATGATTCAGGTTGCTAATCTTGCATGTAGTATGTCTAATAATGAAGATGGTGTAAAAATGGTACGAACTGCTGCTGCTCAAATTGAAAATTTATGTCCCCAAGTAATAAATGCTGCTAGAGTTTTAGCTGTCCGACCACGCTCGAAATTAGCACTTGATAATATGGATGTCTTTAGAGATGCATGGCAAGCTCAAGTTAGGTTACTAACAGAAGCTGTAGATGATATAACAACTATTGATGACTTTTTAGCTGTTTCTGGTATGATTAATATTTCTCGTTAAATGTTAAATTTTTTACTTATAATAACATTAAATTTTAGAAAGTCATATTTTGGAAGATGTGAACAAATGTGTTCTTGCACTTCAAGAAGGATCTGCTGATCCGTTAGATAGAACGGCTGGAGCAATCAGAGGCCGTTCAGCTAGAGTGTGTAATGTAGTGGCTGCTGAAATGGATAATTATGAACCTGGTATTTATACTGAGCGTGTATTAGAAGCAATTAAAGTGTTACGTGATCAAGGTAAGTTCTAAACAACAATAAATTTATTAAAAATATGAAATATAATGGAAACATTTTTTTTATAAAGTTATGCCCAACTTTGCTCAACGTGTAGAGTTGGCAGTAGATGCATTATCAACAAATCCTCCTAAAGAGGTGGATGAAAATGATTTTATTGATGCTTCTAGACTAGTTTATGATGGTGTAAGAGAAATACGCCGAGCTGTTCTCATGAATAGGGTATGATTTTTATTAATATTGATTTGTATATAAATATTAATTTAATATGTACGAATTAAATTTATTAGACTGACGAAGAGTTAGATCCTGATGACATAGAATTTGATGAACATTATACAGTTGAAACACGTAGTAGATGTAAGTTTTTTGATCCTGATATTCATAATTAAATTAATCAGTATAATAAATTGCAATACATTGCAAATTTAAAAAACATTTGAGATACTGTTGTATTGGTTTTCTAAACTTGATATACCTGTTTCTCTTAAAAATGATTTTAAGTAAAAAATAACTAGTAGATCAGTTTTTATTTGTTAATATAAGTGATACAAAGGAACCAATTTTTTTAATATGAAGAACATAACTTTTTATCAAAAAATTCAAGTGCCTCTAAATAGCACACATTTCATTAAAATATTTCAAATATAATAAAATATAAGTATTTTTATATAGTCTAATGCAGTAGTTCTCAAATCTTTTTAGGACTGACCCAATTTTCTTCCGAAGAGTTTCTTTTGCGACCCACATGGTTTCATTTTTCAAAAAGTAGTTAGTAATTAAGTAGTAAAGTAAAATAAACATACTACTTATAAAAACCTATTATTAATTATAATATTAAAACCTGTTATAATTTTATATATATATATCATTATAGTAATATAGTAATAAATATATATAAATAAATATAAATATATATATTATAATTTTATATTCATTTCTTGGAGTTTATATAGTTCAAAAAATTGTTCACGACTCACAATCCACTAATGGGTCACTCACAATTTGAGATAAAATCTAGCAGGAGCAATGTTTAAGTCTCGAATTTCATTTGAAGTTTTTCTTTGGGTTTTCTCAATTATTCAGACAACTGTCAAAAAGTTCTAAAAATTACCCCCCTGAAGTACTAATTATGTGAAATTTTCTAAAAAAAAACCTCCAGTAATTATGATGACAGCTCTTATTGCTATCTTTTTAGTCAAAATTGTACACTGTCACAAAAATTAAAAACACACTTAGTAACATCAATAACAATTTTGAGAATTATACATAGTGTGCATAAGATATTATGTAGGTACATGTAACACATTTTAATATTTCATATGAATTAATTTTTTTTACCAAATATACTTTTTCTTACATTACACACTCCTCCCTGTAATTATCATGCTTCTCTTGTTTTCTATTCTGAATATAATTGGCTATTTATACAGGCTATTAGTTTAAAATTAAGCACAATGACAGAACTTTTATTATAGTAAGTTTTATAATGAATTTTAATATGTTATAATAAAACTTCTTGTTGTAATACACAAGTTAAACTTTTTTATGAAATAATGATAAATAATATAAATGTGTGTAAGTGATTTTGAATACTAATAATATCTGCAGAACTCAAGTTTTAACTCTTTTAAAAATATTATTGGAAATTCTCGATATAATCTAACTAACTCTTGCGCTGTAATTTATTCAAAATAGGCAAAAAAAAATATATAAAATCTAAGTAACTTATCTACTGTTGAATTATTTTATAGCAAGTGCTCATACCGGAGAACCTTTAGATGAATACCCAGATATTAGTGGAATAACTACAGCACGCGTATGTATTCATGATTTACAGTTCTTTACAGTTTTTATCAAGTAAAAATATTTATTTATGAATCTAATTGGTTGTATTATTTAATATAGGAAGCCATGAGAAAGATGACAGAAGAGGATAAACAAAAAATCGCTCAACAAGTTGAATTCTTCAGAAGTGAAAAATTGAAATTTGATCGTGAAGTAGCAAAATGGGATGATACAGGAAATGATATTATTGTACTGGCTAAACATATGTGTATGATTATGATGGAAATGACAGATTTTACACGGTAAACATTATGAAATATTTTAGTTACTACTCATAAAAATAAATTATTAAATCAATTTTTTTATTATTATTATTATTATTATTAGTGTATAAAATGACGTGGACATAGGGTTACCAGGCCGTGCCTTTAAGAAAAGAGTACTTAATATATTAATATATAAAGCCATAAAAGTAATAAGAAAACTCTTCTTTCATAACATTAACATCATAATAATTAATTTTCCGTTTTTTTAAACGTTGGGTATTCTTTTATTAATTTATCATTGAATTTACATTTTCGGTGCAACATTTTAGACGACCATAACTCACAAATAGTAACTAGTTACGTAAGCAGGAAGGTAACTGACTAAACTAGTTTTAGTAGCGAGTACAGACACAGACCAATTTATATTCCAAATTCCAAATGATTTACTACATGTATACCGTATACATTTTGGAGAAAATTGTCGTTAACGTTCGAGTGACTTTTCAATATATTTGGGAATTTAATATAAATAGAAAAAAAAGAGTGCATTGTTGCCATTATAAAAAAAGTGAGAGTATAAAAATTTTAAGGGTTCATAAGAGTACTTATACTCTTAAAAGAGTACGGATGGTAACCCTACTTGGACATAATGAGTAGGGGTGCTATCCAGTCATAGGACTCTTTTAACATTATTTTGTTAGAAATATAATGACAATATTGTTTCACTCTAAAAGATGATGACACCAATATCTATTTAGAGGGCAGTTGTTGAAAATTGTAGCTGTGTGGTGAAATAATCTTGAATGGAACTTTTTATAATTATAACTAAATTTTCAACTGATTTAGTGTAAGTCTGTGTAGAATTGAGTTTGGGAAAATACCAAAGAGTGGAACTAACTATATAGAAAGAAATTAATTGGAAATCTTCAGTTATTCTTAGCTAGTTGGTTTGGCACATTTGGGCTCCATGGCCAAATTGATCTTAATATTGGCTCTTAGAAATTTGCTCAGAAATGGAAGTAGAACTGGACGTTACAAGTGCTATTTAGTGTTTAGTAACTTTCTTTTAGATTCGAGGTCAAATTCCCAGATTAGCCTTTTTTGTTGGAGAGCAAGCAGTCAATCAGTGCAAGCAGCCATCACGAAGTTCAATTTTTCATTATTATATATTTTATAATATAGGGAAAAAATTAATAACAATCAAGAATTAATATAGATGATATAAATAACTACTGTATAGATTATTTGTTTAGTTTCTAAAAAAATGTTATAATTTTTTTCAATTAATAGGGGGTGGGAGATTTTTGAAAATTTTCAAAGGGAGCGTAAAATAGAAGAGGTTGAGAACCACTGATCTGTATAACACCCAAGTATTTAACTTTTGTTAAGTTGTTGAATATGGGTTGATTGGTAGTTTTGTGAATATCATTTAACAGGAAATTGAATTTTAATTAATTTTTTTTTTTCAGTGGGCGTGGTCCTTTGAAAACTACTATGGATGTTATAAATGCTGCTAAAAAAATTTCTGAAGCTGGAACAAAATTAGATAAACTTACTAGACAAATTGCTGATCAGTGTCCAGAATCATCCACTAAAAAAGATTTATTAGCTTATTTACAAAGAATTGCTTTATATTGCCATCAGTTGAACATCACTTCTAAAGTTAAAGCTGATGTGCAAAATATTAGCGGTGAACTTATTGTGTCTGGGGTATGTTTTATTAATATTTAATACTAATTTGTACCGTTTAACGTTGGATTAATTTTAGTTGGACAGTGCAACATCCTTAATTCAAGCTGCTAAAAATTTGATGAATGCAGTAGTATTGACTGTCAAATCCTCATATGTGGCCAGTACTAAGTATCCTAGACAAGGAGCTGATCTTCAAAAAGTATTTTTTAATTGATTAACATAAATTTATTTATTTATTTCAAACATTCATTTGTTTATAGCTTGTTGTTTGGAAAATGAAAGCTCCTGAAAAAAAACCATTAGTAAGGCCAGAAAAACCAGAAGAAGTTAGAGCCAAAGTAAGGAAAGGTTCCCAGAAGAAAGTACAAAATCCAATTAAAGCTTTAAGCGAATTTCAAAGTGCTACTGAATCGGTTTAAATGTAATATTTTTTTGGATTGTACATTTGTCTAAGTATTAGTATATTCACTTAAAATTAATCAACTTAAGGCCAAATTACGATTGAGTTATCAAAGGTAAATATTTAAATAATATTTAATAAATAATCAAGTATTTTATTTTGTTTATTTAATATTTTGTTGCCAAAATCAATTAATGATATAAACTATTGTTTTGTATATTTGCCTAAAATTGTCCATTACCCGAATTTTATCATTATTATTTTTTATTTTTTTTTTTCAATAAGTTTTAAAATTACAAATAATTATTTTATATTTTTTATTGTTTTATATAATTTTATTGAATTTATTGATTATGTATAATTAATTATAATTATATTGTCAAAGAGCATTAAGTTTCTCACATACCTAATATAGGTTGTGTATTTTTATTATATTAATATTAATATTTTATACCGTCCTAGAAACAACTATTTTAGCATTTAATAATTTAGTTTGATTATGTATCTATTATGTAATAATGACATAGAAAATATCTAATTATTTAATTTATTTTTATGCATTGAAATTGATTAGTTTTTCTTTTATTAATGAACACTTTACAGTTACAAAAACCACAATACACAATTTTTTTAAGAATCATGAATATTTACTATAATTTAACTTATCTGTATATATTATTTTATTTATAAAAATTATATCATAACAGATACCATTGATATATTTGTTTTCTAAGACCTTACTATAAAATAAAAATAGTGTATTTGCTTATATTAGATCTTATTTAGTTTTTATAAATTATTTGTGACAGTTAAAATTAAAATAACTTAATGAATAACTGTTGCATTTGTTTATTCTTTATTTAAATTATTTTTATCACCACAACTACTGAGATAACTGAAAGGTCAATTAGTGGTTTAGCGGGATTAGGCGACTTAATCTATACATAGTCACAGATTTGAACCTGTGTATCACTATCTAAACAGGATGATAGCCTAAATAGAAGGACTCATTAATTGTCTTCAGGCCTTTTAATTTATAGTTTTTTTTTTACCTTAATCAGACCTACTCCACCAAATATATATAAAAATAATCAAAGAAAATATAATCTATAAATATATTTTGTTATATTTTAATACCGCAATTTTTAGTTAGTTGTTCAAAATGGATGAATAAAAACAGAATAATTATGAGGGGCTCGGATTTTAAAGCAAATGCTTTATTTATATTTGAGATAGATATCTTAGATGTATACATAAATTGTTTCACGTCTTTATGATTCCAAATAAACCAATTTATTTTTGCTTCTTTTCTGTAAATACTTTTTTCAGTTATTCCAGCTATGGAATTTTTATATATTTATTATACTTAACTGTTAGTTATTTATGATAACAAAAAAATTAAGTTAACTTTTAACAAAGTATTAGAACAACTTAATATAATAATACTTAATAATACCTATATAATTTTAGAAGAATCATTAACGAAATATAAATATTGTCTCAGATGCAGAAAATGACTTAAATGAATCTAATAGAGGTATTGCAACCAGGGACTAGAACCGTACCGAAAAGAACCGGTTTTGGAACGGAACCCTTAAAATATTGGGAACCGGAACCCATAATAAGATTTATTTAAAAACCGGAACCCATACTTTTTTTGTAAAGGTTTTTTCATGGTTAATTTCGGTTTTGTTATAATTCCTTTTTTTTTTATATCTATCATTGGTAAATGGTATGTCATAAGAACCAAACAAATACGTAGATCTGTTATTATTATCAAGAGGATTTAATTATATTCAAAAATGAATCATTCAATATTTATATTTTGTATGTAATATGTAATAACTGATAAATGATAATAAAATAGGAATTCCCAACAGAAATAAGTCTTTATTAACAGCATAATATTATTTTATGTACCTATAGAGTATAAATATTCTATAATCTACTAGCTGACTAGCTAGATTTACCACTATAACAAGTAATTCTGAAAATATGGTTTATGTTTATAACTAGTGTTTATATTATACAATCGTTATCTGAGGTACCTACAGCACGCCTCGTCTCGCATAACCGTAACAGAAACCGTATACGCGTTTCTGTATCTACTTCGTCGTTGTACTTGTTACAAATTGTTAACTGTTGGTTGTTAGTAATTGTTACTGTCTTATATTGATTTTGTATATAAGAAAATGATAAAAGATTTTTAATTGTTTGCACTATTAAAGATAA